>JASDQU011400672.1:104818-125729 GCA_032191745.1 Picea mariana
TACCTCAAATCATGTTTTGGTCTCTACCATTTCAATGCGATATATGCCCAGGGGTTTTATCAGAAAATAAATTATGTTTATAGTATGAAATTATAACCATTCTTGATCTTATTGAGCTTCCTTAATTGGTATGGAGGACATATTGGGGATCCGAACATTTAATAATTGAATTCACCAATTGAGATCTAGTTTTATGTGCAAAAATGTAAATAAAGCTCACTTAGTTACAATTCATAAAAAATATCATTATTTGAATGGACCACAAAAATAAACCAAACAAGATGATTCTAGAATCTTACATATCTATATATATGTGTACTTGATGCAAAATAAAAATTCTAGAATGTCAATTTTGTTTAAAAAAATAGTAATGGTATGTGATCTTCAATTATTCGTTCATGATCGACTTTTGACATTTTCCATTTTCTAACTTTTGATATTTTCCTTGATTGAACCTCTATTAAATTTATGCACATTGCACATACCAAATGACTATATTGACAACTTATGACATCTGAATGACAGTCTTGAAAGTGAACATGACTATCGGTTTTATGGGTTTCTTGAAAAAAATAGATTTTAATACGATGGATCCTCGTTTATATATAAAATCGTTATCATCAAAATCTTCTAATAATTTCATATTTCCTTGTATGTATCGCATCAAATAACAATTTTTTTTTCATCATTGTCTACAAGTGAAACCACAACAAAGACATCTCCTACAAATAACTCATTGTGTTCCAACAAGCAGTTCTTGTTAGATCAACACACATGCACACAATTGTACAATATATAAATTTTATATATCTAGATAGTACATGTAAATCTACATTGTTTAAGAATAACAAATATGTTTGAACATTTGAAACATAAATTACCTTCTCTAACAAGATTAGAAACTCTCAGTT
This sequence comes from Picea mariana, assembly GCA_032191745.1. Classification (NCBI taxonomy): domain Eukaryota; kingdom Viridiplantae; phylum Streptophyta; class Pinopsida; order Pinales; family Pinaceae; genus Picea; species Picea mariana. Next base: position 105,730 of record JASDQU011400672.1, read on the forward strand.
GACACTATAGTTTCATTTGATTCAATCTCCTCTAAGCTTGCAAGTGGCATTTCCCCCTTTGTATTAATTTCAGTGTATCTCCAAGATTTAACATATTTCTCAGTTTCATTTTCTCAAATTTCTGTGGATTTTGTGTCCTCTATGCAAACTGACCAAAAACAAGATTCATTTATTCCATCAAATGAATACACATTTTGGAAGGGTTTTGTTTTAATTGAATACAATTTTTGAGTCCCATTTATTGTACTGGCCTCATATGGAATTTATATATGTACATATTGTATTCCAATATGTGAAAAAAAACCTACACATTGTTCAATAATAATTTATTTAAATATAAATATGAAATGTCAATATAATAAAAATGTTAAAGACAAGAACTTATTAAATTTCTCTATTGAACATGATTGAAAATCATATTTTTTAATGCGAATAAAAATATCACACATGTGTACAACATATATATACACACACCTGTGAACATCCTTTGATGGATTATTTTCATGGCTTAACACATTTTTAACAATTCAACAACTTGATAAGAGGATTCAAATCAATTGACTTGAGGATTCATATGATACCTTCGAAGTGCTCGTTTTACACATGCCCCTGCACCATCATGCTCTCCTTTTCCATGACCAATCTCAAAGAAGTTCCAACAATGTGCTATGTTTGATTTATTGTGAAGACGACATAGCCAATAGAATGATCATGAAGTTTTAAATTGACCCGCACATCCATCTGACCATATCCAATGTCGATCAAATCTGATACCACAATTTTTCAATGAATAATAAAATTTATCAAAGCAATGTTGTACATAATGTGTATCATGTGTCTGATCATCACTTATATAAAAGTGATATTATTTAATAACATATCGATTGTCATTGGTGTTTTCTATGTTATCAACATTTTTTTGAGAATGTCTATATAGAATGTGGAAAAATATAGAGATTTGATCAGAATGATAATATTCACTTTGTATTTCTTTTTGTGTAGTGAATGTGTAATTCTCTGCAAAATCAACTTGTTGTGCCCAAAAAATAGCCTCCCAATTTTCTTGTCTTAGCCTCTATCCAAGATAAGAAATTGGGCCCCCCTTTAATTCTTCCAATAGGAACCCTCACACTCTCTCCCTTGTGTAAATAGCTACGCCTCAGTTCTCCTCACCCTGCCTCTCTTTACCACATATGGTTCCTTCTCATATCACTTATACCCAACGATCCGCACTTCAGTGAGTGCCTTCTTCCTGCATTGATACATAGCATACTGACATCCACATCCTTCTTCCAAATTTGCATTGACACACCATTGATGTTCTTGAAAGTACATCATCCACCTCCTTTTGAACTTGGATGATGCACTATCACACTTATGTCAAGCTTCACTGACACACATCTTCATCATCAACAAAGATTGCATGATTAATTCCACCTCAGTGGCATTGGTCACATGAATATATTCACTGCACACACACCTTTCACTAGTTGAACCCCTTCCATTCACGTCATTGCATCACATTTCAGCAACATAATTCTCTTTTTCTTGATTGCACTACATATCAACAAAGTTCACATATTCTTCCCTACACGATACTCATTGAAACATTTCCCTCTCTTGTCACAAATGCATCAATAGAAGGATGTTGAACCCTCATTGTCATCCAGAACATCGAAGAAAATTTTCTCCCTCTCGCCAACGATGATCAGGTCAATGTAGTCCACTTTTACCTTGAGGGTTATCTCGTCCCCCTCCCAACTCAGATCCCTTCTTGTTGCATTTATCATTCAATCTCCTTACATTTCCAATGAATAAAATATCCACACCTATCTAGAATGTTGGTCAATAATTTTTTATCTCACCTGATTCGCTTTAGGTCATAGTCATAATCAAGTTTTAGTGTTCCCATTGGTTTTCTTTGTGCACATGGTACTAGTTTGTTTGTTTTGCGTTTCTTTAAATTACAACTAAATATTCATTGTGGAAGCCTCACCTAGCATCATATAGGTTAATCACAACACCTACATGTCTTACCTTGGTTCTGAAAGGAACTTTGGGAGAAATTTGGTCCTTTCAACTCCTAGACAATGCTAATTGCACTGGACATCAGTTGGAAGTTTTGGTGGATTTATAAATTTGTGCTATTAAAACATAAAATCAATCTCAATGGGTGGATGAAGAGCTTGTACATCACATATTACCCAAAAATTGACAAAATTAAATTTGGGTAAAGGAACAAAGAACATGGGACCCAAAATTTAATTAAAAAATGTCTTTGGGAACAAATTTTCAGTGTCCATCAAAGTGAATTTTTCATCCTTGAAATATGCCAATTTTATTATTTTCTCCATTACGATTCCAACACAACTGACAGAATCAAAATCTGAGTTCCGAAAGTGCCAAAGCGATCATCTTAGATTTCTTTCCAAGCAAGCCTAGATAGTTGTGGCCATCATTAGACATGGGTCCACTCAAATAATGGAACAACATGTTCAATTATCTTGATATCATAATCTCTCTATGTTTTCTATGTTGCAAAACAATGACACCTCAATAGGGAATCATATGAGAAAGTTATGGGATTTTGAACTCAAGCTCTCATTGACTCTTATCAGTTTGACACTTGAATTGTTTCCATTTTTTCTTTCCTTGGAAAGACATGTTCCCTTTGAATCCTCCAAAGTGATTCAAAAGATTTCCCTTCATTTCCTCTGATACATATCGGAGGATTTAGAACAAAATCCTCTGATACATATCGGAGGAGTTAGTTCAAAACACTCTGATACAATTCGGAGTAGTTAGTAGTAACTCCTTCAATGGAAATTTGGAGGATTTAATACTAACTCCTCCGATACAAGTAAGAGGAGTTAGTACTAACTCCTCCAAAATTGAGAAAATTTTCTCTCATAAGTCGACCGTAACTTTTGAATCGGGTGTTTGTTTTGCGCATTCTTTAAACCATTGCAAAGTTATTTCCGATCTATATAAGTTTATAGTTATATGATTCGAGAATTCCTAATTCATGGTATACTTATTATAGGTCACAGGAGTTAGGGCTAACTCCTTCGAACAAATCATAGGAGTTAGTATTAACTCCTCCGAAACATGAAAACATGCCTTTTGTAAAATGGTCATAACATTTGACTCAGGTGTCTGTTTTACGCATGCTTTATACCGTTGGAAAGGTATCCCTGAGATATAAAACTACCTAGTTATCTGATATGATAAATTAGTAACCTATATTATAGTTATTTTTTGATTAAGATCTGACACCTTGTTGATAGCCTCGAATAACACCATAACTTGACCGCGAGTAGAGGAACCATGAATCGAACTTAGGGAAGTTTATAAATGATACTTCGATTATTTTATGCCCCATTCATATGAATTATAATGATTATTATTGATGAATTATTTGGATTTACTTTCATCTATTGTATGTTGAATAGTGTTAGGTACCCATGCCAAGAGGGAGATGCACTCTTTCAATGTGATCTACAACCAAAGAAAATAGAATGGTAAAACAATATCAATTGTTATATAAATGGAAATAAATGAGGTGAACCAAGCTCAAACTACTAAAAATGGAGTCTGAACCCTACTATGAATATGCCCCCATACCCAAGGCCATTTGTTGGCACAGGGGTAGACCCATGGTTCAGCTCTAACAACACACCAAAAAGCCCTAAATAATGGCCCTTTAGGCAATGCCTGTGAAGCAGATGTAGTCTCACCCAAAGTAGAAATAGGGGGTTGCAGGACACATGTGTCTACAACCAGAGGAAATGAAAGTGGATCCAAGGAAACAAAACACTTCTACCTAGTTATTCTTATCGAGCATAAACCTACTTCGAACAGTTATATTCCAGATCTAACATAATAATGAAATGATAAAATAATAGAAGGTAAAAGATCACAACATCAACCACAGAGACACAAAATATATGAGGTTCACCCTCTCCCTAGGTCTATGTCCATAGAACTGTGTTTCTTGATATTTTATGAAAGCATACAGTTCTATCTGCACTCTTAGCTTGCATATCTCTCTTTCTTTCTCTTCTTCTCTCTTTCTTTACTCTCCATGCGCACCCAACTACAGGGTTGATATTCACACCCAGTTGAAGATCTTACAATACCAGAAGGCTCTCACACACAACACTTCTCTCTCTCACAATACACAATGAACAACAACAACAACCAACGAAGAACAACCAACTCTGAATGAACCCACCCCAGGTCCTCTATACCTTTATTTATACATTACATGACAAATTCAAGGTGTCGAAACCTTAGATCCAAAGCCCTAGGTCCTCTTTGACCCAGGTTTTTGGGCTTCTCCAGCCTGTCTTTCCTTCTTTCCCACGAGGTGCTCCAAAGAATCCATTGGTGGAATTTTTCACTTGCTGAGTTTTCCACGATCCATCTTCCTTGTTGATCTGTCATCCTCAATGTTCTCGTTCAACGACTAGCTTTCCATTTCTTTGCTCCTTCTTTTCTGCTTCTTTAACCACTTCGACCCAATATCATTCAATGTACCTTCCACACAGTTCGCACTTTGTCTTTTCTTTTCCTTTTTCTTCGCTTTCTCTCTTAATCCATACCCAGGCCCAACAGGCCCCCAACACTCACCTGTGACTCATTCTGAGGCAATGTAGATCCGATTCTTCTTTTTTACTTCGACTTAAGACTGCGCAACGCAGCCTGTGATTTTCTCTATCCCCACTCTGTGAAAACTATTTTTTCTATGTCTGGTACCCAGTTTCAACTGTACCTGGTACGTAGGCCCTTCTCCTTTCACTTTTACTGAGAGTTGTGAGACAACTGGTTGTCATAGTACAATTTCAACTGTATTCCATTCACCAAACCTTCCTTCCATTCTCCCTTCATAGTCTTCAACTACCCAAATCCTCCTTCCATGACATAGGCAACCTCATATGGCTCAAGCCAATGTGTCCTAAACTTCCCTGGATGCTTCATGAACTTGCTTTCATAAACCAATACTAGATCTCCTTTATTAGAGGCTTTCTTATTGATGTGTCTATCATGATAATCCTTCTCTCGTTCCTTCTGTACCTGCTGATGAAATCCTACAATAAGCCTATCTTCCTTCAATTCTAGGAACTAAGTATTCCATAGGTACAATTGATTCTAGACCATAGACTAACTTAAAGGGGGTCTACATTGTCAACTTCTTGCAAGTGTTTCTATAGGCCCATAATACTGCAGGTACTCTCAAATCCCAATCATCCTTGTTTACACTGCAAATCTTTGTCAGCATTGTCTCTAAGATATTATTGAATCCTTCAATCATACCATTTGCCTGTAGGTGGTATGGGGTTATCTTCTGATGGTGAACTTCAAATTCTCGAGTCAAGGCTTCAATAGTCTTATTAATAAAATGTGTTCCTTAATCACTCATCAGGATCTTTGGAAATACAAACCTGGTTATGATATCATCAAATATGAATCACGTAGCTATAGTTTCACTACAGTGCTTAACTGATCTTGATTCTACCCATCTTATCAAATACTCTATCACAGTAATAATGTATCGAGCTCCTGTGCGCTTTCCTGGCAGATTGATAGGTATCACAAAATAGATGGCCCATTGATCAAATGCCTGTAAGGTTAGTTGTGGTGCTAAAGACATCTCATCTCTTTTGGAAGGTTTCCCAACTCTTTGGAACACATCGCAGGATCTATAGTATTCCTTAGCATCTTTGTGTAAAGTGGGCCACTAGAGGCCAGCTCTGAAAACCTTCTGCATTTTTTCTTTCCCTGCATAGTGTTCTCCTACGATGCCCTCATGTGCCTCTACCAAAATCAATGATATTTCTACCTCCATAACACATCTCCTTAAGATCTCATCAGGTCCCATCTTACATAGTTGTCCAACTATGAGTGAAAAATCTGCAGCATGAACTACCAGTTGTTTCTTATGGATAATTGTATATTTGTGAGGTGCCATTCCTGTTGATAGGAACTAGACTATCTCATTGAAGTGATCATCAACCTTCCTAATGGCCAACAACTATGCATCTGGCAGTGTATCCTCCAGAGTTGTAGGTTCCTCTCTATGCTCTAACCTAAACAAGTGGTCAGGTCCCATATTTATTCTCCCTGGCTTGACCACGATCTCAAAATCATATTCCTGGAATAACAGAATCCATCTACATATTATTCCACCCAAAACTAGCTTGTTGACTATGTATTTCAATGTAGAGTGATCAGTGAACATTTTAAAGTGTCCTCCCAACAAGTAGTGATGAAATTTCTGCAGTGCATACACCATGGCTAAACCTTCCCTCTCGGTGGTAGTGTAATTTATCTCAGCTATTGAAAGCTTCCTGGTAGCAAAGGCTAACGAGTGGTCAATATATCCTGCTCCTGGTTGTGCTAGCACTACTCCCAATGGAATAGAGGATGCATTGACATGCACATGAAACTACTTACTCCAATTTGGGAAAACCAAAATAGGTGCAGTAACTATTTTTTGTTATAGTTTGTCGAATCTCTGCTGGCATTCTTCTCTCCATTGAAACTGAAAATCTTTATTCAAAAGATTCTCCATGGGTGTTGTAATCTATGCATAGACCTTAATGAACTTCTTGTAGTATCTTGTATTTCCCAGTGCAGTGTGTAACTATCTAACTGAAGTAGGAGGGGGTAGATCAACAATAATGGAAATCTTAGATGGATCTACCAGCAACCCTTTATTACACAAAATATGGCCTAGAAACACTCCAAAGGGTGAAAAGAAGATACACTTCTTAAATTTTAGGGAAATATGACATTTCCTACACTTATCCAAAATTAGTCTTAAACATTCAATATGATTTTACAATAAGCTAAAAACAGTCCAATCATCAAAATATGATTCCAGAAATTTATGTAGAAATTCCTTGAATGCTTTGACCACCGCCCTAGAAAAGATGGTTGGTACATTATTCAATCCAAAAGGCATCACCGTGTACTGGTAAGATCCCCATTCTGTTGAAAATGTGGTCTTATAGTGATCTTCCTTGGCAATCCTGATCTGGTGATAACCTGAAAATCAATTTGTGAAGGAGTAAACTTCCTACCCTCCCACATTATCTAACACTTCGTCAGTAAACGATGTAGGGAATGGATCATGTAAACATGCATTATTCAGTTTCCTCAAGTATACATAGATTATGATCTCTCATGTCTTCTTATCTTGAACCACCATAGGGATAATCCATTCTGACTCTTCAATAGTTTTATGATTCCTTCTTCCAACATTTTGTCTAGTTCAATCTTGACTTTCTGCTTATATTTTGGATTCAATTTGTAGGGTATCTTCTTGAATAAAATTTCATCTAGCTTCAATGGGATCTTCATCTCTCCCATGGGCCCTTTAATTCCCTTCATATCAGTAAACTTGGTTGGAAACAAGTCCTGATACTCATGCAGTAGTTATGTGATCTTATCAATAGTGGCATCATCCTAAGAATATCCAACGTTTAAGAGATTAAGTGCTTGCTTTGTTCCAATGTTAAATTTTTTATTTTAATTGATTGTCCAATAAAAGGGAGTTCGATTCTTGGTCCTTCTATGTCTCTCTCTCCTTTTGTTTATGTGATGTTCACATTCCTAGGATCATCATCTTTATCAGCATTGATATTGTAACATCCTTGCAATTTCTGAAGAGGTGTAGTACATTCATCCTCTTCTTTCTCCAAAGGGAGGTTAGGTGTCTCCTCAAATAATTTTTTTCTTACAACCTGTAAAGCTTGATCTATTGTAGGGTATTGAATTTCAACTAAAAATGTGGCTACAAAATTATGAGTCATACATTTCCAATCTACAGTGGTGAGGCACAGTTCCTCTTGAAGATACTAGTTGCTAGGTGTTGTATCCAAAGTGTTAATGAATTTATGCACCCACTGCTCTTGAGGAATGCTTCTCCAGGCCTCCTCACAACTTCACACATGGTCCTTTAGACAGATCTGACCTATCTATCTAACTTCACACCCTTCTACTTGATCTGAGAATCGCACTATCATTAAAGTGTGACATTGTACCCAGTCCGTGATATTCTTCTTATGTTTTCCCCACCATCTCGTTGGCATCACTTTTAAGGCTTCATATAGTGCCAACAGTCATTGTTTTACTAGTACAATTTATTCAAATTCTGATAAGAATATTTCTAAATGATTTAAACCATCAAATGTGGGTAGATTTCTTACTTCTGTTCCAATCCAGTGAACTTCCCTATTCATTCTAGCACATCTCCACACGGAAAATTCATACATCTTTTTCTGCCAGTTCTCTAGTGCTTCTTCCAAATATTATGAACATGTGCTGTCACTTTGCTAGCTTAAATTCCGACCTGATGTAGGATTAATGTAATATTGTTGTCTTTTTGTTAATTTGTAAATATTCTCTAGCTCATATGCACGGTCTTATTATCTGATGGGCTCTGTGTATATGCAACCTTCATCAGGATCTAGAGGTGTAATGACCCTAAGGACATCACCTTCAAATTTCATTCTTCTTTTCTTTAAGTCAACCATGGTATAATTATTGAAATCCCAATCAATTCCCAACAATGCAAGATAAGTACAGTTATAATCAACTATCTCAATCACCTCGAAATCCACAAATGTCCTTACCCCATCGTTGTCCAAAGGGACATGCTCCAGTATCCCAAATGGGCTTACTACCTACTGATTAGCCATCCTAAGCCTGATAGGGGAGTAAGTTAACTTAGGTTTTCCCATCATTTCTTAGGTTTTCTTCATCATAACATTGACTTCTGACCCTAAGCCAAGGACCACATAATCTATATCATAATATCCAATATGAGAATTAAGGTGTAGTTCCTTATTTTTCCTTCTCTTTCTAGATAATTGATGTACTGCTCTATTTAGAAGAGGGTCTACCTTCCCTGGTTCATATTGTCGGATCAAGTGTTGTAGTTCTTGTATGGCTCTGTCATCCTTAATCAAATCAATGAATGTATACAAGAAACTAACAAGCTTTCTTACCTCTTTTCATTCTCTAGGTGATGAAAACTAATCAAATGCCAAAGGCATCCCACATTCTCTTACTTTTGTTCGTGCCTTTGAAGAAGAAGCATGATCTCCTCCAAATTATTTTCTTGCCTCTTCAAATGTTTGTTTCTCTTTTCTTGGATCAAACTCTTGTGTCTTCTTTGCATCTCTTCTAACCCTTGATTCTTTTGTGGTCTTTGTTGGAGTCACTTTGTCTTCTCCTATAATAGTGCCTCCTCTAGTGATAACAAAAACTCTAGGATCCTCTCCACAAGGTTCTACTGAGATGAGTTGTACTTTCTGGTTACCTCCTCATCTCTCCAAAAGTTTGGATAACAACACAGGACAATCTTTAATGACATGTTCAAATGAGTTGCAGTAGATGCAAGTGGTACAAGGGTTCTGACAGTCCCTTGCCAAGTGTCTTGGTTGTGCACAGTTATAACAAATGATTTAACCTCGACCTCGACCCATGCCTCCACCTCGTCCTCTTCCTCTAAATCCACCACGAGGGTTGAAGTTTCTTCTTCCTGGAGAGTTAAACTACATATCACCTCGTTCTTGTTGTACTTTGCCTTCAATTCAATATGTGTCTCTTGATCTTTCATGCAAGAGATTGTGATCCCTACAATCCTCCTCATCATTCCCCATAGATTTACAGAATGTGCATTAGAGGTTTGTAGGTGTCTGAACATATTTTTGCATGTAATAGGATTCACCAGGATGATTCCTATTTCTAAATACCTCACACCAAGGTAGAGTAACCAGCTTCAAAATGCTTGGAGCCCCAGAGGCCAAGTTGATGCAGGGGCATCGTAAGAAACCAGCCAAGCAAGCAATGCAAAAGTGAGAAACAACTGGAAAAGCACCAACGCACATTTTGAAGTGTTTTGAGATTAATGAATGGACATTAATGTAATAGCTAAGGGAAGCGTACTTACACTTATATGTAGATATTGTAAACAGATCTTGAGCATTGCTCTCATCTATAGAATGTAGAGGCATTTATGCGTAATAAATGTAAGTAGGTAGATTTAATTTAATAGATTAGACAATTTATAAGTATAGGAGGGAAAAAGGATATACACGCCCTCACCCTTGTATAATTGTAATTTTTGATGATCATTCAGAATTCACAAGATGTAGAGCTATAGCAGAGAGTTTTATAGAAGAACCCATGTATAGGAGCACTTGAGTTAATATATGAAACTTTGACTCAATTTTCATGGTGTTATGATGCTTACTGTTTACATTAGTTAAATGGTATGTTTACAGTTGTTTTTTTTCTCTGTGATGCATTTATTTCAATGTTGTATTGTGTGTATGATTTCATGTTGAATGTATGAAGTCTGAGAGAGGATAAGAATGAGTTTCAATTGTTTCTCTCCCTAAGAATTCCTGCAAGGAGTGCAGTGAACATCCCCAAGGTGTGCGTTGACGAGGGTTTGAGTTTTATCTCAGAAATATTAGGAGAGATATTTTTGTTCTCATACTAGCTGAAGTGCAGGTGAAGCACAGAGTTGTGCACGGTGTGCACAAGCCAAATGAAGCCTTGGATTTTATAAATCTAGAAAGAAGATTAAGAGATTTCTGTTGCAAAGAGTGCACAGGGTCAGAGACTCAAATAACTAGGGGTTATTTGAAGATTTTCCTTAAGGAATGCGAGTAGGGATCCTTTTGGGAAGCTTGAGTTTACAAGTGAAATATCGGGAAGGATAACACCTTTGAAGTGCTCAAAGGGAGATAGAGATCGAAATCATCTCATAGAAGTCAATTTCAGGAGGGAGAACACCGATTCATTTGGGTAGAAGTCATTGAGGAGTGCATCTGGTGGTCAGAATTCTCCATGGAGAACTCATGAAACCACAAGGACCGTAGGATATAGAGGAGATATAAGGTGGTTAGGAGTTGGATGAATCCACCACCCTGACATCAAGAGTCAACATGAACTGTTGATCGTGGTCAGTTTGAGCTGACAGATCATTTCGAGGATTCGGGGTTCATAAGTTTGGAGCGTAGGCCAAAATCCTTGGTCACTCAAATTCCTAAATCACAAAAAGGATTTTCAGGTGTGGAATTTTGGCATTTCAGGGTTCAGCATTTTGACAATTCCAATGACAAGGAGTCAAGGCCCTTTGCATTGAAAATCCCAAGGTCGCAAAATGCAGCGTGTCTTTGGAGTGGAATTTCGACATTTCGGATTTTCGGGGTTCGAGAAGTAGAGGAGGCAGTGACTTTGGAATTGAGAGTTTCAAACTCTCGGTTCACGAAATATGGAAGAAGGAAAGGAAAAATTCCCGAAAAGGTTGAGGGACAATAGCCGTTGGGTACCAATCAGATTTTAGGGTTTTGGGACTCAAGAAGTGGAGTTGCATGGTCAACACAACTCCTGAAATCATCAAAGAGAGAAACACTAAAAGGTGGGTCCCAAGTATCAGTCAGAGGATACGTGCGACGGATGTCAAAGGAGGGGTCAAGCTTCGACGAAAATCCCGAAAGGCCATCGATATCTCATTCCATGGAACGTTGAGCCCATTTCAGCATTCCATAATTTTGGAGTTTAGGGAATCATAAGAGAAGAGGAACGACTATTGGTTGTTCGCTCAAAGTCCCGAAAGCCAAAACTAGTGGGTAACAGGTGGCATGTGCTCGTCGCGTTGGAGTAGTCAACCTTCATTGACGTTTCGCATTTTGGCATTTCCCAAGAGTTGTGGAAATACATCGGGACTCTCCAACTCTCAAAACCCAAAGTCCTTTGTGGCTTAAACAAAGGGTTAGATTAACCCTTGGCGTAGTTTTAGTGAAGATCCTGCGTGGATCTCGGCTCGAGGGAAAGGGGGTCTGCATCAAGTGGTATCAGAGAACAAAAAAAATTCTTTGCTTTCTGTAGCAGAGAGAAAAGAGGAAAATTTTTCATCCATGCCACCGAGAAGAAGAGATAGGCCAATGCCTAATCTAGCAATGGAAAGAGAAATGCGTGAGTTATGTGTTAGACTTGATGCTATGGAGACAACATAGAGGCGCATAGTCAATGCTGGGGATATCAGCGAGGCTGAAAGTGAAAATAAAGATGGAAATGAAGGAGAAGTTGCAGTCGAAGATGTTGCAGATGAACACCTATTTAGGTTTGTTGCAAGGATAGGTGCCAGAGAAAAAATGGACATTCCAGTGTACAAAGGAAACTTGGATGTTGAAGAGTTTCTAGATTGGATTAGAGCTCTAGACAAATACTTCGACTACGAGGATGTCGAGGAAGACAAGAAAGTCAAACATGCTGTTACTAGACTTAAAGGGCATGCAACACTATGGTGGGATGAACTGTAGGCTGACAGATGTTGCAAGGGAAAGCAGAAAATCAAAAGCTGGGATAGAATGGTTGCAAAGATGAAATCCAAATTTATACCCAGGGATTATCAAATCACTCTATTTTGGAGGATGAAAAATTTGAGACAAAAGATGATGTTAGTGAAAGAATACACTGAAGAATTCTACAGGATAAACATCAGAGCAGGTCATCGGGAAAGCGATGATGAAAAAGTTGTCAGGTACATGAATGGTCTACGATATGACATTCAAGATGAGATGAGCATGTTGACCATTCGAAATGTGGAAGATGCTTATCAGATAGCTCTGAAAGTTGAAGAGAAKYTGAGGYAGAAGCAAGGTCAAAGAGGTCGAGGAAGAAGTCAAGCCAGAGGCAAAACAATTGCCCAAGACAAAACTCAGAAACCTAAAGAAGAGGGAAAGAAACCTCAAATTCAACCTGAGAGAGGAGGAAGCTCACAAGGAAGGCAGTATGCTGATAGAAATTATTTTCCTTGAGCCAGAGGAAGACGAAGAGGCAGAGGAGGTGAAGTGAAATGCTTCGTCTGTGGAAAAATTGGACATAAATCCTATGAGTGTCCAGATAAGAAGAAATATGGTGGTGAAACTCACATTGCCAAAGCTCAAGGATGGAATGTTGAGGTAGAAGATGCTGAGGGTGGAATATCTTTGATGATGAGGAAAGTTCTCTTGAATCCAGAGAAGGAGGTAGAGAACCCAACTCAAAGAAATAGTCTGTTTCAGATTGCCTGCAAAACTAAGGATAGTGTATCCAAAGTCATAGTGGATAGTGGTAGTATAGACTATCTCATATCTACAGAGATGGTAGAAAAACTGGAGCTGGAGATTGTTGCACATCCAAGCCCATACAAGGTTTCGTGGCTACAAAAAGGACATCAGGTTAATGTCACTAAACAGTGTTTAGTTGAATTTAAAATAGGAGGATATAAAGATGAAACATTATGTGATTTCATTCCCATGGATTTTTGTCATCTATTGTTGGGTATACCATGGAAATATGATAGAAACGTGGTTCATGATGGGAGAAAGAACATGTACACCCTAGAAAAAAATGGTAGGACTCACATGTTGTTGCTAATTAAGGATAAAGAGGTGAAAATAGAGATGAGAAACATTGTACTTCTCATGAGTGGGAAGGAACTTATTAATGAGGTTAAGAAGAAGGAAGACACACAATTTATTGTGGTCAGGAAGCCCAAAATTGTTTTGACCAACATGAGAATAGATGAATTACCAGAAAAATTCCAGGAGTTGTTGGCAGAGTTTGCTGATATAGTAGTGGACAAACTACCTTGTTCGTTGCCACCTATCAAGAGTATAAGTCATCATATCGATCTTATACCTAGAGCCAGCTTACCAAACAAAGCCGCATATAGGTTGACGCCACAGGAAAATGAAGAAGTTAAGAGACAGGTCTAGGACTTAATGGACAAAGGATTGGTTCGAGAAATCTTGAGTCCATGTGTTGTTTCGATAGTGCTCAGCCCAAAGAAAGACAAAGGCTAGAGAATGTGTACAGACTCAAGGGAAATCAATAATATTGCCATCAGATACAGATTTCCATTGCCAAGGATGGATGACTCGATGGATTGTTTGAGTGGAGAAAAAAAAATTTCAAAGATTGATTTGAAAAGAGGGTATCATCAAATTCAAATGAGAGAAGGTGATGAATGGAAGACAACATTCAAGACAAATGAGGGGCTGTATGAATCACTTGTCATGCCATTTGTATTAACGAATGCGCCCAGTACTTTCATGAGGTTGATGAACAAATTCCTGAAGGATTTCATAGGGAAATTCATCATTGTATATCTTGACGATATATTAATTTTCAACAAGACAGAAGAAGAACACTTAAAGCATCTAGTTGCAGTAATGAGGAGATTATAGCAGGAGATATTTCTTATTAATATGAAGATATCATCATTTATGAGGACAAAACTCATTTATTTGGGTTTTGTTATCTCTGCAAATGAATTAAAAATGGATCCAAAAAAGGTAAAGGATATTAAGAATTGGCCATCGCCGAAGAGTGTGTTTGAAGTTTGAAGCTTCCATGGTTTGGCTAGCTTCTACAGGAAATTCATTTGAAACTTTAGTGGAATTAGTGCACCGATGATGGATACAGTGAAGAAGAGACATAAATATTTTCATTAGACGAAGGAAGCAAAGAAGAGTTTCAATCTGCTGAGGAAGAAGATCACTGAGCAACCAATTCTGGTTTTGCCAGATTTTAGCAAGACATTTCAGGTCAGGTATGACATGAGTGGATTTGTAATTGGAGTGGTCTTGAACCAAGACAATAGGCTGGTCACATACTTCAGTTAAAAACTAAATGAAGTGAAGGTTAAGTACTCCACGTATGACAAGGAATTCTATGTCGTCATACAAGTATTGAAGAAATGGAGACACTATTTGGTTCCCAAGGAATTTGTTTTGTACAACGATAATCACGCTTTGCAATTCGTGACTCGATAGGAGAAGTTGAACCTAAAACATGCTAAATGGGTGGAATTCATGCAGAATTTTACTTTTGTGACTAAGCATATTTCTGGAACTGCTAACAAAGTTTATGATGCTTTGAGTAGGAAATGTTTGCTTCTGTAGGAATTTAGAGTCAAGACTTTGGGTTTTGATAACCTTAAAGAAATGTACAGAGGTGACCCAGACTTCAAGGAATCATATGAGACATCTGAGAATCCAATTCTCAGAGATAGAAGCCAATGGACCGAGTATATGATCCAGGATGGATTATTATTCAAGGGCAATCAACCATGTATTCCTAAATGCTCCATGAGGGAGAATTTGTTGAAGGAAAAACATAGTGGAGGATTGGCTAGACATTTTAGTCATGACAAGACGTTCTCAAAGTTGAATGGCTCATATTTTTGGCTAGGGATGAGGACAGATGTCAAGAAATTTGTGGACAGGTACAGAATTTGTCAGCACATGAAAGGAAAAAGGTAGAACACAGGGTTATACCAACCATTATCCATACCTGAAAGGTCGTGGGATGCAGTGAGCATGGATTTCATATTGGGACTACCAAGGACACAGAGAGGATATGATTCAATCTTTGTGGTAGTCGACAAATTTTCAAAAATGGCACATTTCATACCATGCTAGAAAACCAGTGATGCAACTAATATTGTGAACCTGTTTTTCAAGGAAGTCATTAGACTTCACGGTTTGCCAAAGAGTATTGTGTTTGATTGGGATACCAAGTTCATAGGGAATTTCTGGAGGACCTTATGGAGGAAGTTGGGAACAAATTTTTCTTTTAGCTCAGCGTATCATCCTCAGACGGATGGACAGATAGAGGTCGTAAACATGAGCTTGGTAGATTTGTTAAGAAGCTTAGTGACTGAACACCACAGTCAATGGTATCACATTCTTTCATAGGTGGAATTCACTTATAATGATTCACTCAATAGAAGCACAGGGTAGATTCCATTATAGATTGTATATGGAATGCATCCAAGGGGAGTTTCTGAAATGAAATATTTGGAACAGAATGAATTCAGGAGTGCTAATGCAGAGGACTTTGCAGAAGGAATGAAGGAGCTTCATAGCCAAGTTAAGGAGCGATTGCAGAGTTCAAGTCAAGAATACAAGCGGAGAGTAGATCAACACAGGTGACAACTTCAATTTGAAGTTGGTGATCTGATTCTTGCGCATATAAGGAAGGAAAGGTTCCCAAGGGGAACGTATAATAAGTTGAAGATGAAAAATATTGGACTGTGCAAGGTCATAAGGAAATTTGGGGCAAACACATATGAGATTGAATTACCAGATAGGGTCGGAATCTCACTGATATCAATGTTGTAGATTTGTACCCTTATAGAGATGAAGAAGCAGGAGAAGAGGAGGAACAAAAAGAGGTTCAATGAGAAAAACAAATGCCTGTAGCTGTAGAGCCACAGATGGAAATCATAATTGACAAAAGGGTTAGAAAAAAGACTAGGAGAAAAGAGTATTTCGAATACTTGGTCAAATGGAAGGGACATCCAATTGAATATGCCAATTGGGAGGATGAAGCATAAATTCATAGGCATGGACAAACCATGCAAGAGCTCATGAACAGAAGTTCATGAAATTTTTTGAGCGAGGGAGTATGATGCAGGAGCATCGTAAGCAACCATCCAAGCAAGCAACGTAAAAGAGGGAGACAGCTAGAAAATCACCAGTGCACATTTTGAAGTGTTTTGAGATTAATGAATGGACAATAATGTAATAGATAAGGGAAGCGTACTTACATTTATATCTAGATATTGTAAACAAATCTTGATCATTTCTCTCATCTGTAGAATGTAGAGGCATTTATGTGTAATGAATGCAAGTAGGTAGATTTAATTTAATAGATTAGACAGTTTAGAAGTATAGGAGGGAAAACGGATATAGACACCCTCACCCTTGTATCATTGTAATTTTTTATGATCATTCAAAATTCATAATTTGTAGAGTTGTAGCAAAGAGCTATAGAGAAGAACCCATGTATAGGAGCACTTGAGTTAATATATGAAACTTTGACTCAAGGTGTTATGATGTTTACTGTTTACATTAGTTAAATGGTATGTTTACAGTTGCTTTATTTCTCTATGATGCATTTATTTCAATGTTGTATTGTGTGTATGATTTCATGTTGAATGTATGAAGTCTAAGAGAGGAGAAGAATGAGTTTCAATTGTTTCTCTCCCTGAGATTTCCTGCAAGAAGTGCAGTGAACGTCCGCAAGGTGTGCGTTGACGAGGGTTTGAGTTTTATCTCAGAAAGCTCAGGAGACATACTGTTGTTCTCATACTAGCTAAAGTGCAGGTGAAGCACAAAGTCATGCAAGGTGTCCGTAGGCCAATTGGAGCCTTGGATTTTATAAATCTAGAAAGAAGATTGAGAGATTTTTGTTGCAAAGAGTGAATAGGGTCGGAGACTCAAATAACCAGGGGTTATTTGAAGATTTGTTGCAAGGAGTGAGAGTAAGGATCCTTTTGGGAAGCTTGAGTTTAAAAATGAAATCCTAGGAAGGATAACACCTTTGAAGTTCTCAAAGGGAGACAAAGATCAAAATCATCTCATAGAAGTCAAGTTTAGGAGGAAGAACACCGAGTCATTTGGGTAGAATTCATTGAGGAGTGCATCTAGTGGTCATAATTCTTCGTGGAGGACTCACGAAACCGTGAGGACCATAGGATCTAGAGGAGCTGTAAGGTGGTTAGGAGTTGGATGAATCCGCCACCCTAACATCAAGAGTCAACATGAACTGTTGATCATGGTTAGTTTGAGCTAACAAATCATTTCGAGGATTTGGGATTCGTAAGTTTGGAGCACAGGCCAAAATCCTTGGTCACTCAAATTCCTAAATCACGAAAGGGATTATCAAGTGTGGAATTTCGACATTTCAGGGTTTGGCATTTCAACAATTCTGATGACAAGGAGTTGGGGCCCTTCGCATTGAAAATCCCGAGGTCATGAAATGTAGCGTGTCTTTGGAGTGGAATTTTGACATTTCATCTTTTCGGGGTTTGGGAAGTAGAGGAGGTAGTTACTTTGGAATCGAGAGTTTCAAACTCCCGGTTCACGAAATCCGAAGAAGGAAAGGAAAAATTCTCGAAAAGGTTGAGGGACAATAGCCATTGGGTACCAATCGGATTTTGGGGTTTCAGGACTCAAGAAGTGAAGTTGCATGGTCAACACAACTCCCAAAATTGCCGATGAGAGAAACACTGAAAGGTGGGTCCCAAGTATCAGTCAGAGGATACGTGTAGCGGATGTCAAAGGAGGGGTCAAGCTTCGGAAAAAATCTTGAAATGCCATCGATCTCGCATTCCATGGGACGTTGAGCCCATTTCGGCATTCTGGCATTTTGGAGTTTGGGGAATCATAAGAGAAGAGGAATGACTGTTGTTTGTTCGCTCAAAGTCCAAAAAGTCGAAACTAGTGGGTAACAGGTGGCATGTGCTCATCACGTTGGAGCAGTCAACCTTCATTGGCGTTTCACATTTAGGCATTTTCCAAGAGCTGTGGAAATACATCAGAACTCTCCAACTCCTGAAACCTGAAGTCCTTTGTGGCTTAAACAAAGGGTTAGATTAACCCTTGGCGTGGTTTTAGTGAAGATCCTGCGTGAATCTTGGCCCGAGGGGAAGGGGGTTTGCATCACAAGTACTCATGAAATAGGGGACAATGCTTCTTATCGTGGCATTATGATTTTCATCTGATACACTAGATATCATCTCTTTTATCTTTTCCCTTGTCTTTATTCATATCTTCTACCTGCAGAGATAAGCTATATAGCTAACTCAAAATTTGACTCATACCTGAGCTGGATTCTCCCATAGGGGTTGATTCTAGTTTCATGGAGATCTCCAATGCCTCATCCTGTGAAGAAATCTTCTATTGCATCATAGGAACTCTGATGTGTGGTAAGAGGGCAAAAATGAACCATTCCTTGTTTTTCTCATCTGGAATCTGAAAACTCAATCGGCCTGTCAAGTTCTTAAACCTTTGATCAAACTCCCAAATAGGTTTATCTACCTTCTTCTTAATTTATTTCAGTTATGTAATGCACTGCGAATCCAACTTGGGTTTCTTGAATTATGTGCTCAATGCATTATTGATCTCATTCAATGGTTTAGGCTGTGCAAATCCAGTAAAAAAAATCATGTACTAGCTTAGTGCGTGGTCTCTCAAGTTAGTACTAAAGTGATATCTCTTAACTTCTTCGTCACTAACATTCTTAATACTCTACAAACATTCACATAAAAACTAGTGTTGATTAGGATCTACAGATCCATCTCCTCTAAATATAGGTAGCCTCATTTCATCTGCCATAGATCTTCCTAGGTTTCCTTACTGAGTATGTACTGAACTGTTGGTAACAGTGCTTTGATTGTTTTGGTAACTCTGACTATGTTGGTTACTTAATGCTACTAAAACAATAGGAGGAGTAATAGTACTTACTTCAACAGTTGGTGCAGTCCCTGAAGTATTGATTCTTCTCGACGAAGTTCTTCAGTCCATTCTTCCTCTGCCCTAGCGGACGCTGAATGTTCCTTGCTCAAAAACTCTTCTTCTTGTCCATTGTAGAACCCTTCATCATGTGCCAGTGGCTCGTGGCCCTACTCAAACAAATTCACCAGAGGAACTTCTATAAATGATCTCCCACTACATGTGTGTCCAACCTTTATGTCATTGTCACTGTATGATTTCTTAAACATTAGCCTTTCGATCTGACCAACTACTGTATCTTCAAGATGTTCTTCTCATGAAATATCATCTTAATCTTCAACTTCAAAAAGTGTAAAAATTTTCCTCTAGGTCCCTTAAAGAAATATCTCTATGCTTATCTATACGACTCTATTTTGTCAATAGAAAACACAGTGATGTACCCTCCAATACTAGTATCGAACCAATGATATACTACTCTTGACACAATGTTATCAACTCTCTTGACCTTCTTGATTAGTGCCGATGTCCAAACCAAAGGTGGTATAAATATGATCTCAAACTCGGTATTTGCTAATCTGGCTAACCACTCGTATAGCTCCTTATGAAATCCTCCAAATAAAATCTTGTGTATATTAGTAAATATATACCTTCCCAACCAATCCTCTTTGCCAAGATTAGGGTTCTTATTGT
>JASDQU011400672.1:139428-162911 GCA_032191745.1 Picea mariana
TGAAACTGATGATGTTATGACTCAAAAAGTATAAAAAATGAATATGAATATAATGCAAAATCCTAACTTCAATTCTCAATAAATGATAATCTTTTCAAAATGCAACTTTCAATTCAATTCTACAATTTCAAATAAGATGCAATCTTTCCATACATGTACTAAGATCAACAATAAGAACCCAAAAGATCAAATTACAACAATGCAAAATGTATATCTTTTTGTATTTTCATTATAAAAGAATGAAAATGCAAGGAATGAATAATATCTTGATACAAAGACGCTAATGTATGAAAACATAGACAAAACAAGTGTAATATCAAGAAGGAAACACCCAACCCAAGATGCAAGGACAACCAATGAAAAGGATGATGAGAAAGAGAAACCGCTTGAAAATTCAACCAAAGAAAAGTTTCCTATCACTCTGCAGGCACTTAATAGTCATGAAAGAGACCCAAGAAGAATCAACAACCATCAACAATTAACCAACAAACATCAAAGTCAACAATTCAGAAAAAAGGGATGATGTACCTATTTTTTAGGAGAAAACCGTGTATGTACACCCCCTATAGAATGAAAAATCACATATGTACGTGTTTGTCAAGGGAAAACCCGTGTATATGTATTAAAACACTGTCAAGTTAAGGATAAGGCCAAGAAACTCAAACTCAAAATAAAATAGGTTTCAAGAAATCGGATGACAAGAAACTCAAGATAAACGCGAGCAATCAAAGGAGAAAAACGCTCCAAACCCTAAAAACAAGATTCCATCCCCAGTATGGTTGCCAATTTTGTTATGAGGAAAATCACTCTATAGCATGGGGTAAACCACAACAGACAGAAATGACTTCAGAAATCAAATCTAATATTAGGTATGCTATATAAAAATATATGCTAACAAGACAAGATAAAGAGCCTACCTCATCTAGACGTTTGATGAAGTCCACTGTTGAGCACTTGAATCAAAGAAATACACCTGCAACTTGTCCTCAACAACCAAGATACACAAGCATATGGTGATGATATATAAATTTAGCACATATAATATCATAATCCATCAATATTCATAACAAATATGCCCATGAAATAACAATTCAAATATTTACAAGACAATAATTGGACACGGAAATAGTATTTATATTAAAATGTAATAAATAGAAGTGTATGAATGAAAAACTTCTATATCGGCACGTTTAGAACCGAAAAACTAAGTCCCTTCTAGCTGGGCCTCCAACAATTCAATCCTCCACCAAAGAAAATCTCATATAAGAGAGACAATGAGGTTCTCCATCAAATAGGGAAGAGAATGGGGGATGAACAATGTGTTCAGACTTAAAAGGACAAAGGGATGCAGACTCAATATGAAGTGAATAATTTCTCCAGAGTAAATTTTCTCTCAAAGTTGAATTCTTTCTCCCCTTCTCCACACCTTGGATATGACCCATTTATATCCTTCAAATGGAAGTGAAGGGCCGAGTCATAGTCTTTCAATATATGGAAGGTCAAGGATCATGGATCACATGACATGACATGGAAACCCGACACCATTTTTTAATTTTGGGCACAAAACCCAATGTACACGGGCTGTAATGGTGCAACCTGCGTATACACATGCTATATAGCTGTTAGGGCACGTATATGTGGAAAAATAAAATTTCCAGCTTTGGGAATTGAAAAAAGGGAGTTCAAGTCTACATAGGAAAATCGAAAAGGCCTTCTTAGCAAGTTGCATGGGGTGAGGAAAGTCTTTCTATAATAATGACCTTTCGGCTTCCAAAGTTTTTCTTCATCCTCTTTGTGATGATGAGTAACAAGGCTAACGATTACAATTTGAATTTGTCTCCTAGCGTCGGTGGGATATCTTGGATTTTGGCCATATGTTTCTTATGCATCATGAAGAATGGTGTTGGGCCTGGGTATGGATTAAGAAAGAAAGCAAAGAAAAATGAAAAGAAAAGATGAAGTGTGAATTGTGTGGAAGGTACATTGATTGAGATTGAGTTAAAGTGGTTAAATAAGACGAAAAGAAGGAGTGAAGCAAGGGAAATATAGCCATTGAATGAGAAGATCAAGGATGATATATCAACAAGGAATATGGATCATGGAAAACTCAGCAAGAGAAAAAATCCACCAATGGATGCTTTGGAGCACCTTGCGGGAAAGAAGGAAAGACAGGTTGGCGAAGCCTGAAAAACATTGGTCAAAGAGGACCTAGGGTTTTAGATACCTAGGGTTTTGGATCTAGGGTTTTGACACCTAGAATTTGTCATGTAATGTATAAATAAAGGTCTATAGGACCTGGGATGGGTTCTTTCAGAGTTGGTTGTTGATCATTGGTTTTTGTTTTTGTTCATTGTGTATTGTGCAAGAGAGAAGTGATGTGTGTGAGAGCCTTCTGGTATTGTAAAATATTCATCTGGGTGTGAAGATCAACCCCGCAACTGGGTGTGCAGGGAGAGGAGAGAAAGAGAGAGAGGAAGAAAGAGATATCTACAAACTAAGAGAGCAGATAGAACTGTATGTTTTCCTATAATATCAAGAAACACAGTTCTGTGGATGTAGCCCTAGGGAGAGGGTGAACCACGTATATCTTATTGTTCTGTGGGATTGGTGTTGTGTTATTTTACCTTTTTTTCTTCTATTATTGCATCATAGTGTTAGATATGAGATATAACTATGTGAAGTGAGTTTAAGTTGGTAATTGATATCTAGTTGTTGTGTTGCTATTGTTTTAGATCCACTTTGTATTTCCTCTGGTTGTAGACACCTGTGTCCTGCAACCCCCTATTGCTACTTTGGGTGAGACAACATCTTCCTCACAGGTGTTGCTGAAAGGGAGAGTAGTTAGTTCTTGTTGGTGTGTTGTTAGAGCTTAACCCTTGGTCTTCCCATGTGCCAGCAAATGGTTTTGTTTTCGGGACTGGTATCTTCTTGAGGGAATGTCAAGGTGGTTTCCATCGAAGACATAGATTCAAAAGTGGATAGAAGAAAAAGAAAGGGACTTTGTTGAGGCTCACAATAAGAACCCTAATCTTGGCAAAGAGGATTGGTTGGGAAGGTATATATTTACTAATATACACAAGATTTTATTTGGAGGATTTCATAAGGAGCTATACGAGTGGTTAGCCAGATTAGCAAATACCGAGTTTGAGATCATATTTAGACTACCTTTGGTTTGGACATCGGCACTAATCAAGAAGGTCAAGAGAGTTGATAACATTGTGTCAAGAGTAGTATATCATTGGTTCGGTACTAGTATTGGAGGGTACATCACTGTGTTTTCTATTGACAAAATAGAGTCGTATAGATAAGCATAGAGATATTTCTTTAAGGGACCTAGAGGAAAATTTTTACACTTTTTGAAGTTGAAGATTAAGATGATATTTCATGAGAAGAACATCTTGAAGATACAGTAGTTGGTCAGATCGAAAGGCTAATGTTTAAGAAATCATAAAGTGACAACGACATAAAGGTTGGACACACATGTAGTGGGAGATCATTTATAGAAGTTCCTCTGGTGAATTTGTTTGAGTAGGGCCATGAGCCACTGGCACATGATGAAGGGTTCTACAATGGAGAAGAAGAAGAGTTGTTGAGCGAGGAACATTCAGCGTCCGCTAGGGCAAAGGAAGAATGGACTGAAGAACTTCGTCGAGAAGAATCAATACTTCAGGGACTGCACCAACTGTTGAAGTAAGTACTATTACTCCTCCTATTGTTTTAGTAGCATTATGTAACCAACGTAGTCAGAGTTACCAAAACACTCAAAGCACTATTACCAGCAGTTCAGTACATACTCAGTAAGGAAACCTAGGAAGATCTATGGCAGATGAAATGAGGCTACCTATATTTAGAGGAGATGGATCTGTAGATCCTAATCAACACTAGTTTTTATGTGAATCTTTGTAGAGTATTAAGAATGTCAGTGATGAAGAAGTTAAGAGAGCTCACTTTAGTACTACCTTGAGAGACCACGCACTAAGATAGTACATGATTTTTTTTACTGGATTTGCACAGCCTAAACCATTGAATGAGATCAAGAATGCATTGAGCACATAATTCAAGAAACCCAAGTTGGATTCGCAGTGCATTACATAACTGAAATAAATCAAGAAGAAGGTAGATAAACTTGTTTGGGAGTTTGATTAGAGGTTTAAGACCTTGACAGGCCGATTGAGTTTTCAGATTCCAGATGAGAAAAACAAGGAATGGTTTATTTTTTCCCTCTTACCACACATCAGAGTTCCTGTGATGCAATAGAAGATTTCTTCACAGGATGAGGCATTGGATATCTCCATGAAACTAGAATCAACCCCTATGGGAGAATCCAGCTCAGGTATGAGTCAAATTTTGAGTTAGCTAAATAGCTTATCTCTGCAGGTAGAAGATATGAATAAAGACAAGGAAAAAGATAAAAGAGATGATATCTAGTGTATCAGATGAAAATCATAAGGCCACGATAAGAAGCATTGTCCCCTATTTCATGAGTACTTGTGATGCAAACCCCCTTTCCCTCGGGCCAAGATTCATGCAGGATCTTCACTAAAACCACGCCAAGGGTTAATCTAACCCTTTGTTTAATCCACAAAGGACTTCAGGTTTCAGGAGTTGGAGAGTCCTGATGTATTTCCACAGCTCTTGGAAAATGCCTAAATGTGAAACGCCAATGAAGGTTGACTGCTCCAACGTGATGAGCACATGCCACCTGTTACCCACTAGTTTCGACTTTTTGGACTTTGAGCGAACAACCAATAGTCATTCCTCTTCTCTTATGATTCCCCAAACTCCAAAATGCCAGAATGCCGAAATGGGCTCAACGTCCCATGGAATGCGAGATCGATGGCATTTCAGGATTTTTGCCGAAGCTTGACCCCTCCTTTGACATCCGCTGCACGTATCCTCTGACTGATACTTGGGACCCACCTTTCAATGTTTCTCTCATCGGCAATTTTGGGAGTTGTGTTGACCATGCAACTTCACTTCTTGAGTCCTGAAACCCCAAAATCTGATTGGTACCCAATGGCTATTGTCCCTCAACCTTTTCGGGAATTTTTCCTTTCCTTCTTCGAGATTTCCTGAACCAGGAGTTTGAAACTCTCGATTCCAAAGTAACTATCTCCTCTACTTCCCAAACCCCGAAAAGCTGAAATGTCGAAATTCCACTCCAAAGACACGCTACATTTCATGACCTCGGGATTTTCAATGCAAAGGACCCCAACTCCTTGTCATCAAAATTGCTGAAATGCCAAACCCTGAAATGTCGAAATTCCACACTTGATAATCCCTTTTGTGATTCAGGAATTTGAGTGACCAAGGATTTTGGCCTGTGCTCCAAACTTACGAATCCCAAATCCTCAAAATGATTTGTTAGCTCAAACTAACCATGATCAACAGTTCGTGTTGACTCTTGATGTTAGGGTGGCGGATTCATCCAACTCCTAACCACCTTACAGCTCCTCTAGATCCGATGGTCCTCACGGTTTCGTGAGTCCTCCACGAAGAATTATGACCACTAGATGCACTCCTCAATGACTTCTACCCAAATGACTCAGTGTTCTTCCTCCTAAACTTGACTTCTATGAGATGATTTTGATCTTCGTCTCCCTTTGAGAACTTCAAAGGTGTTATCCTTCCTATGATTTTATTTTTAGACTCAAGCTTCCCAAAAGGATCCTTACTCTCACTCCTTGCAACAAATATTCAAATAACCCATGGTTATTTGAGTCTTCGACCCTGTGCACTCTTTGCAACAAAAATCTCTCAATCTTCTATCTAGATTTATAAAATCCAAGGCTTCAATTGGCCTACGCACACCTTTCATGACTCTGTGCTTCATCTGTACTTTAGCTAGTATGAGAACAACAGTATGTCTCCTGAGCTTTCTGAGATAAAACTCAAACCCTCGTCAACGCACACCTTGCGGACGTTCATTGCACTTCTTGCAGGAAATATCAGGGAGAGAAACAATCGAAACTCATTCTTCTCCTCTCTTAGACTTCATACATTCAACATGAAATCATACACACAATAAAACATTGAAATAAATGCATCATAGAGAAATAAAGCAACTGTAAACATACCATTTAACTAATGTAAACAGTAAACATCATAACACCATGAAAATTGATTCAAAGTTTCATATATTAACTCAAGTGCACCTATACATGGGTTCTTCTCTACAGCTCTTTGCTACAGCTCTACAAATTATGAATATTGAATGATCATAAAAAATTACAATGATACAAGGGTGAGGGTGTCTATATCCGTTTTCCCTCCTAAACTTCTAAATTGTCTAATCTATTAAATTAAATCTACCTACTTGCATTCATTACATAAATGCCTCTACATTCTACAGATGAGAGAAATGCTCAAGATTTGTTTACAATATCTAGATATAAATGTAAGTACGCTTCCCTTATCTATTACATTAATGTCCATTCATTAATCTCAAAACAATTCAAAATGTGCGCTGGTGCTTTTCTAGCTATCTCCCGCTTTTACGTTGCTTGCTTGGATGGTTGCTTACGATGCTTCTGCATCATACTCCCTCGCTCAAAAAATTTCATGAACTCCTGTTCATGAGCTCTTGCATGGTTTTTCCATGCCTATGAATTTATGCTTCATCCTCCCAACTGGCATCTTCAACTGGATGTCCCTTCCATTTGACCAAGTATTCAAAATACTCTTTTCTCCTAGTCTTTTTTCTAACCCTTTTGTCAATTATGATTTCCATCTGTGGCTCTACAGCTACAGGAATTTGTTTTTCCCATTGAACCTCTTTCTGTTCCTCCTCCTCTTCTTCTTATTCATCTCTGTAAGGGTACAAATATGCAACATTGAATATCGGTGAGATTTCAACCCTATCAGGTAATTCAATCTCATATGTGTTTGCCCCAAATTTCCTTATGACCTTGCATAGTCCAATATTTTTCATATTCAACTTATTATACGTTCCCCTTGGGAACCTTTCCTTCCTCATATGCGCAAGAATCAGATCACCAACTTCAAATTGAAGTTGTCACCTGTGTTGATCTACTCTCCGCTTGTATTCTTGACTTGAACTCTGTAATCGCTCCTTAACTTGGCTGTGAAGCTCCTCCATTCCTTCTGCAAAGTCCTCTGCATTAGCACTCCTGAATTCATTCTGTTCCAAATATTTCATTTCAGAAACTCCCCTTGGATGCATTCCATATACAATCTAGAATGGACTCTACCCTGTGCTTCTATTGAGTGAATCATTATAAGTGAATTCCACCTATGGAAGAATGTGATCCCATTGACTATGGTGTTCAGTCACTAAGCTTCTTAACAAATCTACCAAACTCATGTTTACGACCTCTGTCTGTCCATCCGTCTGAGGATGATACGCTGAGCTAAAATAAAAATTTGTCCCCAAATTCCTCCATAAGGTCCTCCAGAAATGCCCTATGAACTTGGTATCCCGATCAAACACGATACTGTTTGGCAAACCGTGAAGTCTAATGACTTCCTTGAAAAACAGGTTCGCAATATTAGTTGCATCACTGGTTTTCTAGCATGGTATGAAATGTGCCATTTTTGAAAATTTGTCGACTACCACAAATATTGAATCATATCCTCTCTGTGTCCTTGGCAGTCCCAATATGAAATCCATGCTCACTGCATCCCACGACCTTTCAGGTATGGGTAATGGTTGGTATAACCCTGTGTTCTGCCTTTTTCCTTTCATGTGCTGACAAATTCTGCACCTGTCCACAAATTTCTTGACATATGTCCTCATCCCTAGCCAAAAATATGAGCCATTCAACTTTGAGAACGTCTTGTCATGACTAAAATGTCTAGCCAATCCTCCACTGTGTTTTTTCTTCAACAAATTCTCCCTCATGGAGCATTTAGGAATACATGGTTGATTGCCCTTGAATAATAATCCATCCTGGATCATATACTCGGTCCATTGGCTTCTATCCCTGAGAATTGGATTCTCAGATGTCTCATATTCTTCCTTGAAGTCTGGGTCACCTCTGTACATTTCTTTAAGGTTATCAAAACCCAAAGTCTTGACTCTAAATTCCTACAGAAGCAAACATTTCCTACTCAAAGCATCAGAAACTTTGTTAGCAGTTCCAGAAATATGCTTAATCACAAAAGTAAAATTCTGCATGAATTCCACCCATTTAGCATGTTTTAGTTTCAACTTCTCCTATCGAGTCACGAATTGCAAAGCATGATTATCGTTGTATAAAACAAACTCCTTGGGAACCAAATAGTGTCTCCATTTCTTCAATACTTGTATGACGGCATAGAATTCCTTGTCATACGTGGAGTACTTAACCTTCGCTTCATTTAGTTTTTAACTGAAGTATGTGACCATCCTATTGTCTTGGCTCAAGACCACTCCAATTACAAATCCACTCACGTCACACCTAACCTGGAATGTCTTACTAAAATCTATCAAAACCAGAATTGTTTGCTCAGTGATCTTCTTCCTCAGCAGATTGAAACTCTTCTTTGCTTCCTTCATCCAATGAAAATATTTATGTCTCTTCTTCACTGTATCCATCATCGGTGCACTAATTCCACTAAAGTTTCAAATGAATTTCCTGTAGAAGCTAGCCAAACCATGGAAGCTTCGAACTTCAAACACGCTCTTCGGCGATGGCCAATTCTTAGTAGCCTTTACCTTTTTCAGATCCATTTTTAATTCATTTGCAGAGATAACAAAACCCAAATAAATGAGTTTTGTCCTCATAAATGATGATATCTTCATATTAATAAGAAATTTCTCCTACTATAATCTCCTCATTACTGCAACTAGATGCTTTAAGTGTTCTTCTTCTGTCTTGTTGAAAATTAATATATCGTCAAGATATACAATGATGAATTTCCCTATGAAATCCTTCAGGACTTTGTTCATCAACCTCATGAAAGTACTGGGCGCATTCGTTAAGACAAATGGCATGACAAGCCATTCATACAACCCCTCATTTGTCTTGAATGTTGTCTTCCATTCATCACCTTCTCTCATTTGAATTTGATGATACCCTCTTTTCAAATCAATTTTGAAATTTTTTTTGCTCCACTCAAACAATCCATCGAGTCGTCCATCCTTGGCAATGGAAATATGTATCTGATGGAAATATTATTGATTTCCCTTGAGTCTGTACACATTCTCCAGCCTTTGTCTTTCTTTGGGATGATCACTATCGAAACAATGCATGGACTCAAGATTTCTCGAACCAATCCTTTGTCCATTAAGTCCTAGACCCGTCTCTTAACTTCTTCATTTTCCTGCGGCATCAACCTATATGCGGCTTTGTTTGGTAAGCTGGCTCTAGGTATAAGATCGATATGATGACTTATACTCCTGATAGGTGGCAACGAACAAGGTAGTTCGTCCACTACTATATCAGCAAACTTTGTCAACAACTCCTGGATTTTTTCTGGTAAATCATCTATTCTCGTGTTGGTCAAAACAATTTTGGGCTTCCTGACCACAATAAATTGTGTGTCTTCCTTCTTCTTAACCTCATTAAGAATTTCCTTCCCACTCATGAGAAGTACAATGTTTCTCATCTCTATTTTCACCTCTTTATCCTTAATTAGCAACAACATGTGAGTCCTGCCATTTTTTTCTAGGGTGTACATGTTCTTTCTCCCATCATGAACCACGTTTCTATCATATTTCCATGGTCTACCCAACAATAGATGAGAAACATCCATGGGAATGACATCACATAATGTTTCATCTTTATATCCTCCTATTTTAAATTCAACTAAACATTGTTTAGTGACATTAACCTGATGTCCTTTTTGTAGCCACGGAACCTTGTATGGGCTTGGATGTGCAACAGTCTCCAGCTCCAGTTTTTCTACCATCTCTGTAGATATGAGATAGTCTATACTACCACTATGCACTATGACTTTGGATACCCTATCCTTAGTTTTGCAGGCAATCTGAAACCGACTATTTCTTTGGGCTGGGTTCTCTACCTCCTTCTCCAGATTCAAGAGAACTTTCCTCATCATCAAAGATCTTCCACCCTCAGCATCTTCTACCTCAACATTCCATCCTTGAGCTTTGGCAATGTGAGTTTCACCACCATATTTCTTCTTATCTAGACACTCATAGGATTTATGTCCAATTTTTCCACAGATGAAGCATTTCACTTCACCTCCTCTGCCTCTTTGTCTTCCTCTGGCTCAAGGAAAATAATTTCTATCAACATACTGCCTTCCTTGTGAGCTTCCTCCTCTCTCAGGTTGAATTTGAGGTTTCTTTCCCTCTTCTTTAGGTTTCTGAGTTTTGTCTTGGGCAATTGTTTTGCCTCTGGCTTGACTTCTTCCTCGACCTCTTTGACCTTGCTTCTACCTCAGCTTCTCTTCAACTTTCAGAGCTATCTGATAAGCATCTTCCACATTTCGAATGGTCAACATGCTCATCTCATCTTGAATGTCATATCGTAGACCATTCATGTACCTGACAACTTTTTCATCATCGCTTTCCTGATGACCTGCTCTGATGTTTATCCTGTATAATTCTTCAGTGTATTCTTTCACTAACATCAGCTTTTGTCTCAAATTTTGCATCCTCCGAAACAGAGTGATTTGATAATCCCTGGGTATAAATTTGGCTTTCATCTTTGCAACCATTCTATCCCAGCTTTTGATTTTCTGCTTTCCCTTGCAGCATATGTCAGCCTACAGTTCATCCCACCATAGTGTTGCATGCCCTTTAAGTCTAGTAACGGCATGTTTGACTTTCTTGTCTTCCTCGACATCCTCGTAGTCGAAGTATTTGTCTAGAGCTCTAATCCAATCTAGAAACTCTTCAACATCCAAGTTTCCTTTGTACACTGGAATGTCCATTTTTTCTCTGGCACCTATCCTTGCAACAACCCTAAATAGGTGTTCATCTACAACATCTTCGACTGCAACTTTTCCTTCATTTCCAGCTTTATTTTCACTTTCAGCCTCGCTGATATCCCCAGCATTGACTATGCGCCTCTATGTTGTCTCCATAGCATCAAGTCTAGCACATAACTCATGCATTTCTCTTTCCATTGCTAGATTAGGCATTGGCCTATCTCTTCTTCTCAGTGGCATGGATGAAAAATTTTCCTCTTTTCTCTCTGCTACAGAAAGCAAAGAATTTGTTTTGTTCTATGATACCACTTTATGTAGACCCCCTTGCCCTCGAGCCGAGATCCACGCAGGATCTTCACTAAAACTACGCCAAGGGTTAATCTAACCCTTTGTTTAAGCCACAAAGGACTTTGGGTTTCGAGAGTTGGAGAGTCTCGATGTATTTCCACAACTCTTGGAAAATGCCAAAATGTGAAACGTCAATGAAGGTGTACTACTCCAACACGACGAGCACATGCCACCTGTTACCCACTAGTTTCGGCTTTCGGGACTTTGAGCAAACAACCAATTGTCGTTCCTCTTCTCTTATGATTCCCTGAACTCCAAAATTATGGAATGTTGAAATGGGCTCAACGTGCCATGGAATGAGAGATCGCTGGCCTTTCAGGATTTTCATCGAAGCATGACCCCTCCTTTGACATCCGTCGCACGTATCCTCTGACTGATACTTGGGACCCACCTTTTAGTGTTTCTCTCTTCGATGATTTCAGGAGTTGTGTTGACCATGCAACTCCACTTCTTGAGTCCCAAAACCCTAAAATTTGATTGTTACCCAATGGCTATTGTCCCTCAACCTTTTCGGGAATTTTTCCTTTCCTTCTTCCATATTTCGTGAACCGAGAGTTTGAAACTCTCAATTCCAAAGTCACTGCCTCCTCTACTTCTCGAACCCCAGAAAGCCAAAATATCGAAATTCCACTCCAAAGATATGTTGCGTTTTAAGACCTTGGGATTTTCAATGCAAAGGGCCTTAACTCATTGTCATTGGAATTTTCAAAATACTGAGCCCCGAAATGCCAAAATTCCACACCTGAAAATCCTTTTTGTGATTTAGGAATTTGAGTGACCAAGGATTTTGTCCTACGCTCCAAACTTATGAACCCCAAATCCTCGAAATGATTTGTCAGCTCAAACTGACCACGATCAATAGTTCATGTTGACTCTTGCTGTCAGGGTGGTGGATTCATCCAACTCCTAACCACCTTATATCTCC
This sequence comes from Picea mariana, assembly GCA_032191745.1. Classification (NCBI taxonomy): domain Eukaryota; kingdom Viridiplantae; phylum Streptophyta; class Pinopsida; order Pinales; family Pinaceae; genus Picea; species Picea mariana. The sequence continues at coordinate 151,541 of JASDQU011400672.1, forward strand.
TCTATATCCTACGGTCCTCATGGTTTCATGAGTTCTCCATGGAGAATTCTGACCACCAGATGCACTCCTCAATGACTTCTACCCAAATGACTCGGTGTTCTCCCTCCTGAACTTGACTTCTATGAGATGATTTCGATCTCTGTCTCCCTTTGAGCACTTCAAAGGTGTTATCCTTCTTGAGATTTAACTTGTAAAATCAAGCTTCCCAAAAGGATCCCTACTCGCATTCCTTAAGGAAAATCTTCAAATAACCCCTAGTTATTTGAGTCTCCGACCCTGTGCACTCTTTGCAATAGAAATATCTTAATCTTATTTCTAGATTTATAAAATCCAAGGCTTCATTTGGCTTGCGCACACCGTGCACAACTCTGTGCTTCACTTGCACTTCAGCTGGTATGAGAACAACAATATCTCTCCTAATATTTCTGAGATAAAACTCAAACCCTCATCAACGCACACCTTGCGGATGTTCACTGCACTCCTTGCATGAATTCTTAGGGAGAGAAACAATTGAAACTCATTCTTATCCTCTCTCAGACTTCATACATTCAACATGAAATCATACACACAATACAACATTGAAATAAATGCATCACAAAGAAAAAAAACAACTGTAAACATACCATTTAACTAATATAAACAGTAAGCATCATAACACCATGAAAATTGAGTCAAAGTTTCATATATTAACTCAAGTGCTCCTATACATGGCTTCTTCTATAAAACTCTCTACTACATCTCTACAGCTTGTGAATTCTAAATGATCATCAAAAATTACAATTATACAAGGGTGAGGGCGTGTATATCCTTTTTCCCTCCTATACTTCTAAAATGTCTAATCTATTAAATTAAATCTACCTACTTACATTTATTACGCATAAATGCCTCTACATTCTATAGATGAGAGCAATGCTCAAGATCTGTTTACAATATCTAGATATAAGTGTAAGTACGCTTCCCTTAGCTATTACATTAATGTCCATTCATTAATCTCAAAACACTTCAAAGTGTGCACTAGTGCTTTTCCAGTTGTTTCTCGCTTTTGCATTGCTTGCTTGGCTGGTTTCTTACGATGCCCCTGCATCAACTTGGCCTCTGGGGCTCCAAGCACTTTGAAGCTGGTTACTCTACCTTGGTGTGAGGTATTTAGAAATAGGAATCATCCTAGTGAATCCTATTACATGCAAAAATATGTTCAGACACCTACAAACCTCTAATGCACATTCTGTAAATCTATGGGGAATGATGAGGAGGATTGTAGGGATCACAATCTCTTGCATGAAGGATCAAAATACACATATTGAATTGAAGGCAAAGTACAACAGGAAGGAGCTGCTATGTATTTTAACTCTCCAGGAAGAAGAAACTTCAACCCTCGTGGTGGATTTAGAGGAAGAGGACGAGGTGGAGGCATGGGTCGAGGTCGAGGTTAAATTATTTGTTATAACTGTGCACAACCAAGACACTTGGAAAGGGACTGTCAGAACCCTTGTACCACTTGCATCTACTGCAACTCATTTGAACATGTCATTAAATATTGTCCTGTGTTGTTATCCAAACTTTTGGAGAGACGAGGAGGTAACCAACAAGTACAACTCATCTTAGTAGAACCTTGCAGAGAAGATCCTAGAGTTGTTGTTATCACTAGAGGAGGCGCTATTATAGGAGAAGACAAAGTGACTCCAACAAAGACCACAAAAGAATCAAGGGTTAGAAGAGATGCAAAGAAGACACAAGAGTTTGATCCAAGAAAAGATAAACAAACATTTGAAGAGGCAAGAAAAGAATGTGGGATGCCTTTGGCATTTGATTAGTTTTCATCACCTGGAGAATGAAAAGAGGTAAGAAAGCTTGTTAGTTTCTTGTATACATTCATTGATTTGATTAAGGATGACAAAGCCATACAATAACTACAACACTTGATCCGACAATATGAACCAGGGAAGGTAGACCCTCTTCTAAATAGAGCAGTACATCAATTATCTAGAAAGAGAAGGAAAAATAAGGAACTACTCCTTAATTCTCATATTGGATATTATGATATAGACTATGTGGTCCTTGGCTTAGGGTCAGAAGTCAATGTTATGATGAAGAAAACCTAAGCACTGATGGGAAACCTAAGTTAACTTACTCCCCTATCAGGCTTAGGATGGCTAATCAGTAGGTAGTAAGCCCATTTGGGATACTGGAGCATGTACCTTTGGACAACGATGGGGTAAAGACATTTGTGGATTTCGAGGTGATTGAGATAGTTGATTATAACTGTCCTTATCTTGCGTTGTTGGGAATTGATTGGGATTTCAATAATTATACCATGGTTGACTTAAAGAAAAGAAGAATGACATTTGAAGGTGATGTCCTTAGGGTCATTACACCTCTAGATCCTGATGAAGGTTGCATATACACAGAGCCCATCAGATAAGAAGACCATGCATATGAGCTAGAGAATATTTACAAATTAACAAAAAGACAACAATATTACATTAATCCTACATCAGGTCAGAATTTAAGCTAGCAAAGTGACAACACATGTTCATAATATTTGGAAGAAGCACTAGAGAACTGGCAGAAAAAGATGTATGAAGTTTCTGTGTGGAGATGTGCTAGAATGAATAGGGAAGTTCACTGGATTGGAACAGAAGTAAGAAATCTACCCACATTTGATGGTTTAAATCATTTAGAAATATTCTTATCAGAATTTGAAGAAATTGTACCAGTAAAACAATGACTGCTGGCACTATATGAAGCCTTAAAAGTGATGCCAACGAGATGGTGGGGAAAACATAAGAAGAATATCACGGACTGGGTACAATGTCACACTTTAATGATAGTGCGATTCTCAGATCAAGTAGAAGGGTGTGAAGTTAGATATATAGGTCAGATCTATCTAAAGGACCACGTGCGAAGTTGTGAGGAGGCCTAGAGAAGCATTCCTCAATAGCAGTGGGTGCATAAATTCATTAACACTTTGGATACAACACCTAGCAACTAGTATCTTCAAGAGGAACTGTGCCTCACCACTGCAGATTGGAAATGTATGACTCATAATTTTGTAGCCACATTTTTAGTTGAAAGTCAATACCCTACAATAGATCAAGCTTTACAGGTTGTAAGAAAAAAAGTATTTGAGGAGACACCTAACCTCCCTTTGGAGAAAGAAGAGGATGAATGTACTACACCTCTTCAGAAATTGCAAGGATGTTACAATATCAATGCTGATAAAGATGATGATCCTAGGAATGTGAACAACACATAAACAAAAGGACAGAGAGACATAGAAGGAACAAGAATCGAACTCTGTTTTATTGGACAATCAATTAAAATAAAAAAATTTAACATTGGAACAAAGCAAGCACTTAATCTCTTAAATGTTGGATATTCTTAGGATGATGCCACTATTGATAAGATCACATAACTACTGCATGAGTATCAGGACTTGTTTCCAACCAAGTTTACTGATATGAAGGGAATTAAAGGGCCCATGGGAGAGATGAAGATCCCATTGAAGCTAGATGAAAGTTTATTTGAGAAGATACCCTACAGATTGAATCCAAAATATAAGCAGAAAGTCAAGATTGAACTAGACAAAATGTTGGAAGAAGGAATCATAAAACCTATTGAAGAGTCAGAATGGATTATCCCTATGGTGGTTCAAGATAAGAAGACATGAGAGATCATAATCTATGTAGACTTGAGGAAACTGAATAATGCATGTTTACATGATCCATTCCCTATATCGTTTACTAACGAAGTGTTAGATAATGTGGGAGGGTAGGAAGTTTACTCCTTCACAAATGGATTTTCAAGTTATCACCAGATCAAGATTGCCAAGGAATATCACTATAAGACCACATTTTCAACAGAATGGGGATCTTACCAGTACACAGTGATGCCTTTTGGATTGAATAATGCACCAACCATCTTTTCTAGGGTGGTGGTCAAAGCAATGAAGGAATTTCTACATAAATTTCTGGAATCCTATTTTGATGATTGGACTGTTTTTAGCTTATTATAAAATCATATTGAATGTTTAAGACTAATTTTGGATAAGTGTAGGAAATGTCATATTTCCCTAAACTTTAAGAAGTGTATCTTCTTTTCACCCTTTGGTGTGTTTCTAGGCCATATTTTATGTAATAAAGGGTTGTTGGTAGATCCGTCTAAGATTTCCATTATTGTTGATCTACCCCCTCCTACTTCAGTTAGACAGTTACACACTGCGCTGGGAAATACAAGATACTACAGGAAGTTCATTAAGGGCTATGCATAGATTACAACACCCATGGAGAATCTTTTGAATAAAGATTGTCAGTTTCAATGGAGAGAAGAATGCCAGCAGAGATTCGACAAACTATAACAAAAAATAGTTACTGCACCTATTCTGGTTTTCCCAAATTGGGGTAAGTAATTTCATGTGCATGTCAATGCATCCTCTATTCCATTGGGAGTAGTGCTAGCACAACCAGGAGCAGGAGATATTGACCACTCGTTAGACTTTGCTACCAGGAAGATTTCAATAGCTGAGATAAATTACACTACCACCAAGAGGGAAGGTTTAGCCATGGTGTATGCACTGCAGAAATTTCATCACTACTTGTTGGGAGGACACTTTAAAATGTTCACTGATCACTCTACGTTGAAATACCTAGTCAACAAGCTAGTTTTGGGGTGAACAATATGTAGATGGATTCTGTTATTCCAGGAATATGATTTTGAGATCGTGGTCAAGCCAGGGAGAATAAATAAGGGACCTGACCACTTGTTTAGGTTAGAGCATAGAGAGGAACCTACAAATCTGGAGGATACACTACCAGATGCATAGTTGTTGGCCATTAGGAAGGTTGATGATCACTTCAATGAGATATTCTAGTTCCTGTCAACAGGAATGGCACCTCACAAATATACAATTATCCATAAGAAACAACTGGTAGTTCATGCTGCAGAGTTTTCACTCATAGTTGGACAACTATTCAAGATGGGACCTGATGAGATCTTAAGGAGATGTATTATGGAGGTAGAAAGATCATTGATTTTGGTAGAGGCACATGAGGGAATCGTAGGAGGACACTATGTAGGGAAAGAAAAAATGCAGAAGTTTTTCAGAGCTGGCCTCTAGTGGCCCACTTTACACAAAGATGCTAAGGAATACTATAGATCCTGCGATGTGTTCCAAAGAGTTGGGAAACCTTCCAAAAGAGATGAGATGTCTTTAGCACCACAACTAACCTTACAAGCATTTGATCAATGGGCCATTGATTTTGTGGTACCTATCAATGCCAGGAAAGCGCACAGGAGCTCGATACATTATTACTGTGATAGAGTATTTGATAAGATGGGTAGAATCAAGATCAGTTAAGCACTGTAGTGAAACTACAACTACGTGATTCATATTTGATGATATCATAACCAGGTTTGTATTTCCAAAGATCCTGATCAGTGATTAAGGAACACATTTTATTAATAAGACTATTGAAGCCTTGAATCGAGAATTTTAAGTTCACCATCAGAAGATAACCCCATACCACCTACAGGAAAATGGTATGATTGAAGGATTCAATAAGCTCTTGGAGACAATGCTGACAAAGATTTGCAGTGTAAACAAGGATTATTGGGATTTGAGAGTACCTGCAGTATTATGGGCCTATAGAAACACTTGCAAGAAGCTGACAATGTAGACCCCCTTTAAGTTAGTCTATGGTATAGAAGCAATTGTACCTATGGAATACTTAGTTCCTAGAATTGAAGGAAGAGAGGCTTATTGTAGGATTTCATCAGCAGGTACAAAAGGAACGAGAGAAGGCTTATCATGATAGACACATCAAGAAGAAAGCCTCTAATAAAGGAGATCTAGTATTGGTTTATGAAAGCAAGTTCATGAAGCATCTAGGGAAGTTTAGGACACATTGGCTTGAGCCATATGAGGTTGCCTATGTCATGGAAGGAGGATTTGGGCAGTTGAAGACTATGAAGGGAGAATGGAAGGAAGGTTTGGTGAATGGAAGATAGTTGAAATTGTACTATGAAAACCAATTGTCTCACAACTCTCAGTAAAAGTGAAAGGAGAAGGGCCTACATACCAGGTACAGTTGAAACTGGGTACTAGACATAGAAAAAATAGTTTGCACAGAGTGGGGATAGAGAAAATCACAGGCTGCATTGCGCAGTCTTAAGTCAAAGTAAAAAAGAAGAATCAGATCTACATTGCCTCAAAATGAGTCACAGGTGAGTGTTGGGGGCCTGTTGGGCCTGGGTATGGATTAAGAGAGAAAGCGAAGAAAAAGGAAAAGAAAAGACAAAGTGCAAACTGTGTGGAAGGTACATTGAATGATATTGGGTCGAAGTGGTTAAAGAAGCAGAAAAGAAGGATCAAAGAAATGGAAATCTAGTCGTTGAACGAGAACATCGAGGATGACAGATCAACAAGGAAGATGGATCGTGGAAAACTCAGCAAGTGGAAAATTCCACCAATGGATTCTTTGGAGCACCTCGCGGGAAAGAAGGAAAGACAGGCTGGAGAAGCCCAAAAACCTGGGTCAAAGAGGACCTAGGGCTTTGGATCTAGGGTTTCGACACCTTGAATTTGTCATGTAATGTATAAATAAAGGCATAGAGGACCTGGGGTGGGTTCATTTAGAGTTGGTTGTTCTTCGTTGGTTGTTGTTGTTGTTCATTGTGTATTGTGAGAGAGAGAAGTGTTGTGTGTGAGAGCCTTCTGGTATTGTAAGATCTTCAACTGGGTGTGAATATCAACCCTGTAGTTGGGTGCGTAGGGAGAGTAAAGAAAGAGAGAAGAAGAGAAAGAAAGAGAGATATGCAAGCTAAGAGTGTAGATAGAACTGTATGCTTTCATAAAATATCAAGAAACACAGTTCTATGGACATAGACCTAGGGAGAGGGTGAACCACATATATTTTGTGTCTCTGTGGCTGATGTTGTGATCTTTTACCTTCTATTATTCTATCATTTCATTATTATGTTAGATCTGGAATATAACTGTTCGAAGTAGGTTTATGCTCGGTAAGAATAACTAGGTAGAAGTGTTTTTTTTCCTTGGATCCACTTTCATTTCCTCTGGTTGTAGACACCTGTGTCCTGCAACCCCCTATTTCTACTTCGGGTGAGACTACATCTGCTTCGCAGGCATTGCCTAAAGGGCCATTATTTAGGGCTTTTTGGTGCGTTGTTAGAGCTGAACCATGGGTCTACCCCTGTGCCAACAAATGGCCTTGGGTATGGGGGCATACTCATAGTAGGGTTCAGACTCCATTTTTAGTAGTTTGAGCTTGGTTCCGCTCATTTATTTCCATTTATATAACAATTGATATTGTTTTACCATTCTATTTTCTTTGGTTGTAGATCACATTGAAAGAGTGCATCTCCCTCTTGGCATGGGTACCTAACACTATTCAACATACAATAGATGAAAGTAAATCCAAATAATTCATCAATAATAATCATTATAATTCATATGAATGGGGCATAAAATAATCGAAGTATCATTTATAAACTTCCCTAAGTTCGATTCATGGTTCCTCTACTCGCGGTCGAGTTATGGTGTTATTCGAGGCTATCAACAAGGTGTCAGATCTTACTCAAAAAATAAGTATAATATTGGTTACTAATTTATCATATCAGATAACTAGGTAGTTTTATATCTCAAGGATATATTTCCAACCGTATAAAGCATGCGTAAAATAGAGACCTGAGTCAAATGTTATGACCATTTTACAAAAGGCATGTTTTCATGTTTCGGAGGAGTTAATACTAACTCCTATGATTTGTTCGAAGGAGTTAGCACTAACTCCTATGACCTATAATAAGTATACCATGAATTAGGAATTTCTCGAATCATATAACTATAAACTTATATAGATCGGAAATAACTTTGCAATGGTTTAAAGAATGCGCAAAACAAACACCCGATTCAAAAGTTACGGTCGACTTATGAGAGAAAATTTTCTCAATTTTGGAGAAGTTAGTACTAACTCCTCTTACTTGTATCAGAGGAGTTAGTATTAAATCCTCCAAATTTCCATCGAAGGAGTTACTACTAACTACTCCAAATTGTATCAGAGTGTTTTGAACTAACTCCTCCGATATGTATCAAAGGAGTTTTTTCTAAATCCTTCGATATGTATCAAAGGAATTGAAGGAAAATCTTTTGAATCACTTTGGAGGATTCAAAGGGAACATGTCTTTCCAAGGAAAGAAAAAATGGAAACATTTCAAGTGTCAAACTGATAAGAGTCAATGAGAGCTTGAGTTCAAAATCCCATAACTTTCTCATATGATTCCCTATTGAGGTGTCATTGTTTTGCAACATAGAAAACATAGAGAGATTATGATATCAAGATAATTGAACATGTTGTTCCATTATTTGAGTGGACCCATGTCTAATGATGGCCACGACTATCTAGGCTTGCTTGGAAAGAAATCTAAGATGATCGTTTTGGCACTTTCGGAACTCAGATTTTGATTTCATCAGTTGTGTTGGAATTGTAATGGAGAAAATAATAAAATTGGCATATTTCAAGGATGAAAAATTCACTTTGATGGACACTGAAAATTTGTGCCCAAAGACATTTTTTAATTAAATTTTGGGTCCCATGTTCTTTGTTCCTTTACCCAAATTTAATTTTGTCAATTTTTGGGTAATATGTGATGTACAAGCTCTTCATCCACCCATTGAGATTGATTTTATGTTTTAATAGCACAAATTTATAAATCCACCAAAACTTCCAACTGACGTCCAGTGCAATTAGCATTGTCTAGGAGCTGAAAGGACCAAATTTATCCCAAAGTTCCTTTTAGAACCAAGGTAAGACATGTAGGTGTTGTGATTAACCTATATGATGCTATGTGAGGCTTCCACAATGAATATTTAGTTGTAATTTAAAGAAATGCAAAACAAACAAGCTAGTACCATGTGCACAAAGAAAACCAATGGGAACACTAAAACTTGATTATGACTATGACCTAAAGCGAATCAGGTGAGATAAGAAATTATTGACCAACATTCTAGATAGGTGTGGAGATTTTATTCATTGGAAATGTAAGGAGATTGAATGATAAATTCAACAAGAAGGGATCTGAGTTGGGAGGGGGACGAGATAACCCTCAAGGTAAAAGTGGGCTACATTGACCTGATCATCGTTGGCGAGAGGGAGAAAATTTTCTTCGATGTTCAGGATGACGATGAGGGTTCAACATCCTTCTGTTGATGCATTTGTGACAAGAGAGGGAAATGTTTCAATGAGTATCGTGTAGGGAAGAATATGTGAACTTTGTTGATATGTAGTGCAATCAAGAAAAAGAGAATTATGTTGTTGAAATGTGATGCAATGACGTGAATGGAAGGGGTTCAACTAGTGAAAGGTGTGCATGCAACGAATATATTCATGTGACCAATGCCACTGAGGTGGAATTAATCATGCAATATTTGTTGATGATGAAGATGTGTGTCAATGAAGTTTGACATATGTGTGATAGTGCATCAGCCAAGTTCAAAAGGAGGTGGATGATGTACTTTCAAGAACATCAATGGTGTGTCAATGCAAATTTGGAAGAAGGATGTGGATGTCAGTATGCTATGTATCAATGCAGGAAGAAGGGACTCACTAAAGTGCGGATCGTTGGGTATAAGTGATATGAGAAGGAACCATATGTGGTAAAGAGAGGCAGGGTGAGGAGAACTGAGGCGTAGCTATTTACACAAGGGAGAGAGTGTGAGGGTTCCTATTGGAAGAATTAAAGGGGGCCCCAATTTCTTATCTTGGATAGAGGCTAAGACAAGAAAATTGGGAGGCTATTTTTCAGGCACAACAAGTTGATTTTGCAGAGAATTACACATTCACTACACAAAAAGAAATACAAAGTGAATATTATCATTCTGATCAAATCTCTATATTTTTCCACATTCTATATAGACATTCTCAAAAAAATGTTGATAACATAGAAAACACCAATGACAATCGACATGTTATTAAATAATATCACTTTTATATAAGTGATGATCAGACACATGATACACATTATGTACAACATTGCTTGGATAAATTTTATTATTCATTGAAAAATTGTGGTATCAGATTTTATCGTCATTGGATATGGTCAGATGGATGTGCGGGTCAATTTAAAACTTCATGATCATTATATTGGCTATGTTGTCTTCACAATAAATCAAACATAGCACATTGTTGGAACTTCTTTGAGATTGGTCATGGAAAAGGAGAGCATGATGGTGCAGGGGCATGTGTAAAATGAACACTTCGAAGGTATCATATGAATCCTCAAGTCAATTGATTTGAATCCTCTTATCAAGTTGTTGAATCGTTAAAAATGTGCTAAGCCATGAAAATAATCCATCAAAGGATGTTCACAGGTGTGTGTATATATATGTTGTACACATGTGTGATATTTTTATTCGCATTAAAAAATATGATTTTCAATCATGTTCAATAGAGAAATTTAATAAGTTCTTGTCTTTAACATTTTTATTATATTGACATTTCATATTTATATTTAAATAAATTATTATTGAACAATGTGTAGGTTTTTTTTCACATATTGGAATACAATATGTACATATATAAATTCCATATGAGGCCAGTACAATAAATGGGACTCAAAAATTGTATTCAATTAAAACAAAACCCTTCCAAAATGTGTATTCATTTGATGGAATAAATGAATCTTGTTTTTGGTCAGTTTGCATAGAGGACACAAAATCCACTGAAATTTGAGAAAATGAAACTGAGAAATATGTTAAAGCTTGGAGATACACTGAAATTAATACAAAGGGGGAAATGCCACTTGCAAGCTTAGAGGAGATTGAATCAAATGAAACTATAGTGTAAATTGAGAGTTTCTAATCTTGTTAGAGAAGGTAATTTATGTTTCAAATGTTCAAACATATTTGTAATTCTTAAACAATGTAGATTTACATGTACTATCTAGATATATAAAATTTATATATTGTACAATTGTGTGCATGTGTGTTGATCTAACAAGAACTGCTTGTTGGAACACAATGAGTTATTTGTAGGAGATGTCTTTGTTGTGGTTTCACTTGTAGACAATGATGAAAAAAATAATTGTTATTTGATGCGATACATACAAGGAAATATGAAATTATTAGAAGATTTTGATGATAACGATTTTATATATAAACGATGATCCATCATATTAAAATCTATTTTTTTCAAGAAACCCATAAAACTGATAGTCATGTTCACTTTCAAGACTGTCATTCAGATGTCATAAGTTGTCAATATAGTCATTTGGTATGTGCAATGTAGATAAATTTAATAGAAGTTCAATCAAGGAAAATATCAAAAGTTAGAAAATGGAAAATGTCAAAAGTCGATCATGA
>JASDQU011400673.1:50188-61846 GCA_032191745.1 Picea mariana
GGCATGTTAAGTAAACATTTAAGTCTATGAGGACTACCGTGTAAACATTTAAGAAAGAATGCAGTGTAGAAGCTCTGTTATGTATGAAAAAACATTTATTATATTATTTTATAACAATAAAAATAAAATAAGTAACAATAGTTTGAACAATAGAGGGTATGTAAAAAAAAAAAATTATTCAAAGGACAAAGAAATATGAAGTGAATTAATAAAAGCCTAACTCTCTATCTTCAAAACTTGGGATATCCAAACATTTCAAGAATAAAAGTAAAAATTCAGAAAGACCATATATGATCAAAAACTTTGGATATGCTAACATATAAAACATTGGGAATAACGAAGCTGGCAATAAGACCTCCAAACTGTTATCCAATCAGATCATGACATATATAGTATTTTTTCTTATATAAAAATCAATGTTTTTAGTTCCCTAGTTCCAACAATAGATATTATGCAAATATTTTTAGTGAAAGGACAAACTAATATAAAGTCAACGAATTATCAATCGAAAAATATTTTAATCACAGTCAAAAGATGGAAATGATTTTGATGTTTTATATGAGGAATCTATTATTTTATTTTTAAATTTCAATCATCGTGATATTAGAGAATATCTCATCATAATGTTGGAATTATAAAATATTCTTTATGTAGTGACTTTAAATATATATATATATATATATATATATATATATATATATATTAAATTATATTATATTATATTATATTATGTTTTTTTGCTAATTTAATAAATTAGTATTAAAAAAAGTTGATACATAATGAGATAAAAAAATTAATAGAGTTTAATATGTATTCAAATATTCAAACATTTTTTTACATAGAGTGACCTACTATTTTTAGGTGTGTTGATACAAAACAACATAATGGTTTGGTATAACTTTGTTTCCCTCTTTTATTTAATTATATTATATTGTTGTTATTATCCAATAACTATGCTATGGTGTATATTATTATCCTCTACTTAGAAATAATGGAAAATTAATTGCTGTAATTAGTTGATATTAGTTTCCAACCGTTTTAAGTTTTAAACTGGTTCAAACTGAATGCCATCATATATATACGATGTATTTCTCATTGATTAATTTGAACTAAGCTTGCCTTTGCTTCCCTGGTCTCAATGTGTTGGGAGCCGGTTTTCATTCTTAATTCTTAAGTTGGTATCAGACTTGGAGGATCGTTGTTCGTTGGTTGAGCGAATCACAGAGGCAGATCGCTGCTAGAGGATAGTTTCTTGCTCGGATCGTTGCGTGAAGAGATAATCCACCCATCGTTGAGAGAGGACCCGCGCGAGAGCATAGATGCGTGGCGTTAGCAGAATCTGTGTGGCGTTGAGTGTGGAGAGGAGCTCTCTTCCGAATCGCTGCATTCAACTGTTGTCTTTCGTTGAAGCATATGCATGGAGCACTGAGATATATTGAAGAGAGGCACACAAAGCTTCATGGAGCATTGTGGAGAGATCACATATGAAGGAAAGATCGTTGTTGCTCAAGGCGCGAGAGGACATCTGAATGCACATTGTTCTGCATGCTTGTTATTCTTGTTCTTCATGTGGTGAATGTGCATTGTAGTGAAACAAAAATCCAAATTAGATCACTGTATAAAGGAGGTTCATTATCTGCAATCAAAACAAATTAGATCATTGTATTTGTAAAACACGTCTTGGGCTCATACCGTGAATGCAGAATTGCATCGAGAGGAGTTGTTCGATAATGCATCCAGGGGTCTGGTGCGGTCCATCAAACTTTTGTGTATGATGTGTATATCAAGGTTATACAAAGAGATCTAATTTTTTCTGAATCAGGATCGTTAGTGATTTTAATCGTTGATATCGGTAATTTGGTGATTTGAGTTTGTGTGATTTGGTGATTAAAGCGATAAAAAATAAGAAGGAGATCACTTTCTCAACAAAGTGTGCAAGGATGGCGAATTTGCTGTAAGTTAGATGGATCAAATTTCATCAATTGGAAATTCAAAATGCAAACTTTGATGGAAGGTTATGGTGTATGGACGATCACGAAAGGAGATGAAGCGCGACTCGATGTGATTACAGGTGCGACAACGACAACAATCCTAGATTGAGATAAGAAGGAGAGCGAAGCCAGAGGGAGAGCGAAGCCAAAGTATTGTTGAGAATGTCTATTAAAGATAGCATAATTCCGCATATTAGAGATGCTAAGACTTCCAATGATATGTATGACTAATAATACAAACCACATTATTTTTCTAAAGAGTAAATTGATAAGTATTGAAATGGATACAAATGAGTTTGTTAGTACTTTTCTTGGGAGAATTAAAGACATGAAAGATAAATTGGCATTATTTTTCTAAAGAGTAAATTGATAAGTATTGAAATGGATACAAATGAGTTTGTTAGTACTTTTCTTGGGAGAATTAAAGACATGAAAGATAAATTGGCACTTATAGAAGAAAAAGTGTCAAACATTGATCTTGAAAAAGTGTCAAACATTGATCTTGTCACAATTTCCCTAAATGGAATGCTAGAGGACTATCAAATGTTTATAAAATGCCTTGTAGTGAGGGAGAAAGCTCCCACTTTTGAGCAACTCACAGGTATATTGTTGCAAGGGGAAGAGAGGCATGTGGATTTGAATCCTAAGAATTCATACTTAGCACTATGGACAAAGAAGATATTCCCTAAAGGGAAACCATGAGAAGGAGGTAGAGGAGGAAGTTCATTTCAGAGGAAGCCATTTCCAAAGCCAAATCAAGGTATGCCATCGAATAGAAATGAAACTAAGTTCTTCTATTGTGGTAGGACTGGACATATTTCCATAAAATGTTATAAGAAGAAAAATGATGATGAGGCTAGGCATAAAAATAGAAAACATTCAAGACATTTTGTAGAAAAAAAACCCAAATATTGATCCAAAAGATCTCAAATTGTTTGTGTCTAATGTTGCACTGTCTGCTGAAATTGACGATGTTGATGCATGGTTTGTTGATTCTGGAGCTTCAATTCACATGACATGTAACAAGAATTGGTATATAAACTTTAAAGAAACACATAATGGTGCCCATATTTATCTTGGAGATGATCATTCTTATCAAATCAAGGGATATGGAGATATTCCAGTAACACTTCCAAATGGTACTGTCAAACACATTCACAATGTTGTGTATGTCCCTGGGATAATGAAAAAATTGATTTCTGTGTCCACCATTACAAATCAGAATTTGAAAATTGAAAGATGCATTGTATAGTGAAGGACTTGTAGGATCATTACATAATTGTTACCTCGGGATTCAGAGTTGGAGGTCTGTATAAACTTGATGTCACCAGCGAGAATCATAAAGCATTCACTTCTCCAACTATGCCTACAGAAACTATTTGGAACCAAAGGTATGGTCACATTTATTATCATTATTTGTTGTTATTACAAAAACAAAGTATGGTTGAAGGACTCCCTATGTTGAAGAATGAGTATGCTACTTGTGAAGGTTGTGCATTAGGAAAGATGCACATAGATGAATTCCCCTCTAATCCTGATAGGAGAAAAATAGATCTATTAGAACTTGTGCACATTGATGATTGTGGACCAATGCAGACAAGGTCGCTAAGAGGTGCTTATTATTTCTTATTGTTTATTTATGATTGCACAAGATACACATGGGTTTATTTACTTAGGAAAAAGAGTGATGTTTTTTAATACTTCAAGGAATTTAAAAACATGGTGGAGAAGCTATTAGGAAAACCCATCAAAATCGTCCACTCAGATCAAAGGGGGGAGTACATATTTGGGAACTTCATCAAGTATTGAAAAGATCGTGGAATAGTACAACAGTTTACAGTACCCCACACTCCACAGCAGAATGGAGTTGCAAAAAGGAAAAACAGAACTCTGGTGGAATGTGCACGAAGTATGATGAAAGGTAAGAATCTGTCAAATGATTTTTGGGTTGATTCCATTATCACTGTTGTTTATTTAAAGAATTAAAGTCCAACAAAGTGTGTTTATCATAAAACTCATTTCGAAGCCTTATATGATTCTAAACTAGCAGTTAATAATTTGAGGATATTTGGGTGTAAGACCTTTGCACATATTCCAAAGTAGAACAGGAAGAAGATTGATGTTAAAGCTATCAAATGTATTTGTATAGGGTATTGTTCAAAATTTAAAGCATATAAATTTTTTGATCCATCTACTCACAAAGTGTTTCCAAGTAGAGATGTAATTTTCCATGAGCAAGCAGAAGGAAATAATGAAGACAACAGTCATGAAGGGTGGCATGTACTTCTTGAAGATGAATAGTTCAAAGAAGAGAAGCAACAACATGAAAAGGCACCCAATGACATGGATACATATAGAAATGAAGAAGAATCTTCCCAAAATGGAGAAGAATTCACTAGCCAATTGAGAAGATATTCACAACAGGTTCGTCGACCTGAAATGTATAAAGATTATGCCCTAGTGATTAATATTTCAAATGACATAGAACCCATGAGTTTTAATGAAGCTGGTGAACATGAAGAGTGGATAAAAGCAATGAAGGAAGAATATGACTCTATAATGAAAAACAAAACTTGGGAATTGACTGAATTGCCTAAAGATAAAAAGTCCATAGGATGTAAATGGATATAAAAACCTAAACTCAAAGAAGATGGTAGTATAGATAAATATAAATACATATTGGTGGCAAAAGGGTATTCACAGAAAGAGGGCATTGATTATGTAGAAAAATTTGCACCAGTATCTAAATTAAACACTATAATAATGTTAATTGCATTAGCTACAAAGTACCATTGGAAGCTTAAGCAATTAGATGTAAAGCATGTTTTTCGGAATGGTGAGTTGAATGAGGAGGTTTACCTTACTCAACCAGAGGTGTTTGTGAAAAGTGGCCAGGAACATTTAGTATGTAAACTAAAGAAAGCATTGTATGGACCGAAACATGCACCTAGGTCATGGTATGAGAAGATATATTCTTTCTTTTTTTAGCAGGGTTTTATGAGGAGAAAAACTGATCCAAATATGTATACCAAGTTTGAAGAAAAGAGGCATGTTGTATTGATTTCCTTATATGTTGATGATTTAATAATTACAGGAAATTCTAAAAAATTGATTAGTGGAATTAAGAAGTAAATGTCACAAGTATTTGAAATGAAAGACCTTGGTGATTTACATTAATGCCTCAGTCTTGAAGTATAGAGAAATGATGGTCAAACCTTTGTGTCTCAACGTAATATGTCAGAGAAGTACTTAAGAAGTTTAAAATGGATCAGTGAAAAGTTTATTATGTTCCAATGCAGCAGAACAAAAAACTTTACTATGATGATGGTTCGAAGGACGTAAATGATACAGTGTATAAAAAGATGGTGGGAAGCTTGAACTATCTCACTACAACCAAACCTGACATAACATACTCTATTAGAGTGTTAAGTCAGTTTATGGCTAAACCTCTAGAAATCCATTGGAATGCAACGAAAAGGGGTACTCAGGTATCTCAAAGGCACGATTGATTATGATATTAAATATATCGATTCATTCGATGTTGAGATGACATGTTACTCAAATTTAGATTGGGCTGGAAATCCGGATGATCGGAGTTCTACTACAGGTTATGCTTTTGGCATTGGATCCAAGATTGTTTCATGGAGCAGTAAGAAGCAACCTATTGTATGTTTTTCATTCACTGAGGAAGAATATAAAGCGTTGTGTGCACCAACTTGTGAAGTTGTTTGATTGAGAAGACTACTTCAAGATGTTGGAGAAGAACAAAGGAAATATACAATAATCAAGTGTGATAACCAGAGCTCAATCAAGTTGGAAAATAATCTAGTTTATCATTCAAGGACAAAGCATGTTGATACTTAGTTCCATTTTGTTCGAGAAAAGATGCGGTTTAATGACATTTCTTTTATGTATTGTAATACTAGAGAAAATGCTGTTGATATTTTCACTAAGCCTCTTGGGAAGATCAAATTTGAGTTATTTAGGGAGATGTTAGGTGTGGATGTCAATCCTTTCTCCTTTAAAGGGGAGAATTAGAAATAATGGAGAATTAGTTGCGGTGATTAGTTGAGATTAGTTTCCAATCGTTTTAAACCAGTTCAAACTGAATGCCATCATGTGTGTGTGTGTTGTATTTCTCATTGATTAATTTGAACAAAGCTTGGCTTTGCTTCCCCAGTCTCCAGGTGTTGGGAGTCGGTTTTCATTATTAATTATTAAGTCTTATTTGTGTCTAAGTTTTTGTACTGTTTCCTCCATGTTTTAAGTGGATAATATGTCGATTCTCCTCCTATTTTGAGAGGGATACTAGACCAATTGGAAAATTAGTATTCTTTAATGAAAAATGCAACAAAGGTAAGTGTTGATCCCCATGAATATTGTAGTATTTCTATCTTCTTGGAACGAGGATGAGAGAATGTAAATAAAAGCATACCATGATTAACGAACAAAATGGATAGGTATATAAGGATCTAATATGGGATGTCAACCAACCATCTACAACTAATAAAATTGGAAGGAATGTATCAATGTGTCCCAAGACATTACCAAGGCATTTGATGCACTATGTTGTTTAGTTCCAATATATCCATAATGGGCTTTTTGCGATGAACAAAGATTTCCCATCATCCTAATTATTGGATAACAATTTCTCAACATGCAATGGGTGAGACTTCAAAAGTAGTTTTGGTCTGTCACCTAACATTTTCTCCTTGGTATTGATCACCTCAACATTGGAAGATATTTTTCTACTTTTTCCTTTATCACGGGCACATTGATAGGATTTTAAGTTCAATAGAGAGATACTACCAATGTTTATGGGTGAAAAAATTGTATTATTGCAACGATTAGCATAGATGTAATTGCTAGAAAAAAATCAACTAATGAGTAGAATATATTGTGTGGAGTAAGTAGGTTTTGCATAGTCTTCTAAGAGGTATCATAATCACTACCAACATCTTATGCATCCATTGTACCACTTGCTCATTTCACATTTTGTGGATCAAATTATCTAAATTCTTCCATGGGTTTCTCTCTTTACAAAGCACTAGATGGAACTTCATCCTGAACTATCATGGAATAATCATCGAGTGGGGATTCTTTCATTTTGGCAACACCATTACCAACATTATAGAATACTACACTATTTTTTGGAGGACAGGTTGTGATGCTAGAGAAATAATACTACTTTATGTGATAATTTTACTATAGAAGCTCAATTTTGATGTCAAGACACTATCCTTGGAGTTATTTGTGGCTAGAAAAGGATGGGCCTCACTTAAACCAAAAATTCATTTCTTCTATGTGAGAACCATTCATATTCAAAGAGTCATTAGGTCCAAATTTCGTAAAGTTGATCTTGAAATTGATAAGCGAGGTAAAACCTATGTTTTCTCATTCTTGGGCTTGTGAATAGATTAGTCTAAATATTTTTAATTGGCTCGTGCCTACCTATAAATGTTTAACAATTGTATGAAAAATGAGTTATAGTATACCTTCGAGTTGGTAAAGACAATGGAACAAGAATTTGTAGTGGTTGGACCCATATTTTTGGATGAAAGCAATCGAGCAACAATTGATGTTAACAAGTCTGACATCATGTGTGGATTTTGAGAAATTGCACTGATTGGAGAGAATCTATTTCTCAATGAAAAATCAATGTTCCTTCTGTGGGGAGGAATATACTTCAACCTTGTTTCTTACACGTTTCTTAAACTATAGCATTAATTGTTAGTCTCTATGGTGGTTTCTAATATAGGGCTTAAGGATATGTTTACCCCAAAATATTATTTAATATCTATCTCAAGGCAATAACAATGAGAGTCCACAATGTCATGAACTTCCAAGCTCTATGCAAGAAGAGCCCAAGAGGATATCTTCAAATAGGTGATTGCAATGGATACTAGTAATTATTATGGTAATCATGGGGAAGAAATCATTAGATAGATTTGTGTAAGTACATTTTTCTCATATTTTAGAAAGTGATGCACAATTGTTGGATTGTGTATGGTCAAGTTAAGGCAAGAAATTGATGTAGAGATCAAAATATTTAGGGAAAAACATGAATTGGAATTTAATATTCAAGAACTAATTATGTGCAAAATCCAAGGTCCCTTTTCCAAGAAAAGGAGATGTGGTGGTCATATAGATTCAAAACAATGTTGGTACTTGGAGGGATGAATCCATGAGATTTTGATATATGTCAAAGTGCCTCTAGTGAATCTACATGGTAGTTAGAATGACCATAACATTAAGAAAGGGTGTGTCACCACTATAAAAGAAATATATGGAATCTTATGCCTCTATGGATTCTTGATAGAGAGGAGGCCAATTCCTATGCTTTCCTTTGTTGTAGAAGCTAAAAATGCAAGAGAAAAAAATGTTTCAAATGGGAGGAGAAAATACTTAGTAATTTCTAAATAAAGCAAGGGAGTGAATATTTATAATGGATATAAAATCTTGAAGAAGAAGGGAATGGATCCCTTGTAGAAGTTCTAGAATCTAGAACAAAACCACTCTAATACTATTTCATACATAATGATATAGAAAATTAATAAAATGAAACCTATATTAAAATATTCAAGCATGTATTTTACATAGAGTATCCTACTTTTATTTGCTTCATAAATAAAATAAAAGGTAAAATTTTACTTTAACTACGTTTACTAATATTAGTATCCACTAACTATGTTATGTTATTTATTATTATTTTTGACTTCTTAGCATTGTTTATATACCAAAAATGGTCATATAAATTCTCTTTATGCATATAAGGATTGTGTTCTATAAACGTTTATATTCTTTCGTAAGAGAAAAAAAAAAGTTTTTTTATTAAAAAATGGAGATGCACCTTTACAATCCATAATGAAACTCTCTATAACACAAGTTTGAACCTTGTTATCATCCACGAGAAATTTGTAGTCTCTGGAAAAAAAAGTTTTCCTGAGACAAAACCCAAAAACTAAAAGAAGAGCCTTGAAGTAATATTTGAATTTGAAAATGTATCAACAAAAAGTGTTAAAATCCTCCACGTGCATAGGTTTAAAGTCCTCCACCTACATAGGTTTAAATCTTAAAAAAGCTAGTAAATTCAATAACATTATACTTTTTATGCATGTTTAAACCTTATAGCTGCCACAAATAAGTTTTACATAGCGTGTAGTGTTTATAAGTTGATACAAATAAATTCACTCCCATAATTAAACGTCATTTTCTCTATTAATCTAATTTTATCCCATCATTGCGAGGTTAGTTAACATAGAAGACTCCCTAGAGTCCTTGGCCCTTGTGGTTTTTCGTAACATTGCCAAGTTAGTTAACATAGAAGGCTCCATTAGCTCCCACCCACGTTGTGGGCGCCATTGTTGTGGAATTTCATTCCCAAACTTACGTGTCTTTATCTCATGATTTATTTTTCCTTTATTTCCTTGCATTCTCTCGAGCGTTAGGACTACTTGAGAAGCACGTCTAAAGTATCCTACACTTACCTACTTTCATTTTCTTTTGTCACTTACAATTCTTGTTTTCAATATTGTTTTTAAAATAAAAGTTATTTTCAATATTGTTTTTATTTAAAACTATTTTTTTTTATTTTAATTTTAAATAATTAAATTATACAGATTGTGTATGTAATCAAATTTATGGTTTATATACAAGTTAATTATCTCA
This sequence comes from Picea mariana, assembly GCA_032191745.1. Lineage (NCBI taxonomy): Eukaryota > Viridiplantae > Streptophyta > Pinopsida > Pinales > Pinaceae > Picea > Picea mariana. Next base: position 59,848 of record JASDQU011400673.1, read on the forward strand.
TATTCATTTATGCAAATATTAATATTATGAGGTTAGTCAATCAATAAATAATTTAAAATAGATTAAACAAAGTGTTAGAGATGTGTGTAAAGTTTTATATACTTAATGAAATATTACATATTTACAAGTTTTCTTTAAAATAACTTATAGTTTTAATGATCTGGACATAATTTCATAAAATGTAAATAAATATGAGATTTAAGTTTTCATTATTAAATTGAAATGGTTTTTTTTCACAAATAAAAAAGTTTTAGATATCAAAATTGATGTTTTGTTTGGGTTGATATTAAAATTATATTATTATTTCCAGCATAGATCTATCTTAAACCAGAATCTATGAAGTATTGGAAGAGATCAAATTTCTTAAAGTATCAATTTTTTATCATTTCATTACATGTTTTAATTTCTAATTTAATCATTTCAATACTTGATAAATTTCATTTTAACATAATTTTTATTAAATCCACTTTATTTTTATTATTGTTATTTTTTAATTAAGTAGACTTTGATTTCTCTTAAATCTAACATCATTCTAATTTAACAATATCTCTCAGTTACATAAAATTATTAATTAAGTTTTATTATTATTAAAACATAATATATAAAAAATAGAAACTTAAAAGTAAGGAATAAGTTTGATATCACTGTTACAAAAGAAGCTTCTACATATTTATAACTCTCACAAAATTAAGAACTTAACAACATCTCTCCCTTACATAAAATTATTAATTATTATTATTATAAAAACTTAATATATAAAAAAGAAAGACATAAAAGATGGGTTTGGTATCGTTGTTACAAAAGAAGCTTCCACATATTTATAACTGTCACAAAATTAAGAACGGTAGAGGAGGAAAGGAGCTTCCCACACATGTCATCAATCGAAGTCCATTTATTTTTAAATTCACGATGATGTCCATTCGATACACTAAGAATGTTTCAGAAGTAATACCAATAAATTTATGGCCCACTCTTCGCAAGAATGTCTTGCATCAAGAAAATATGAATTTCTTATGCTGTCCTGGATGATGTTGAAGGTATTTGCTGTGCCGGAAAGAGCATGCCCTCTATTCGATCCAGGAACTGCCATCAATGTAATTCAAGCTCAAATACGGTGCGACGTTAGCACTACTGACTTTATTGGACCACGAAACTCGTTGTTGTTGTGCTGCTCCAGGCCCCGAACATTGGAACTCGCTATAATTCACAGTGCTGCACATACAGAACGAATGATATTAGATCGAGATATGGCATTCTAGTTGTCGGTGCGGGTAWGGAATAATAYAGCAGCGGCTTACTTTCTTCTSTCAGTCTGCCCATTCCAGTCTGACCATCCTTCTGGGAAGATAATGTCATCCATGGCAGTGTTAGCAAATACTACAGTGGAGTAAGGTCCCCATGGCCTGCCCAGATACATTAATCCATTGCCTGTCAACTTGCATTGCAAAAAGACGAAGCCGGAGTCTTCAGATGGAGAGGATCTCTTCTGAGCTGTAAATGCGCCATTTTGTTTAGGGATGGCATGTATTTCGCACTTCTGCGATCAGCGAACAGAGAAGATTGTATTATTATTTATCAGCGTCTAAATAAAACAATGATCAATTACACAGAAAAACAATAGAAACAATGATCAATGAGATTTCTGTGGATTACAGTGTTGCGAATGAATTTTCGACGTTTCGGATCCAGATCAAAATTCATCTTCCGAACAAGAAGCCTGAATTATATTAAGCTTTGCTATTCAATTATAATCCAAGCTTTGTAATCTGAATCCTAAACGTCCACAATCCATTGGCAACATTGTGATTTTTCCGAACATTACTGTTGGTTTACCTTATAGAGAGATTTTCCATTGCCGCATATGATGTCGATGGCACCTTCAATGTAACAGTTTTCAAAGTAATGCTTCCCACTTTCGTCTAACACCGTGTCCTGATACCCCAGAAATCTGCAATTGTAAAACGCACAACGATCTCCCGAGATCCTCACCGCCACAGCT
>JASDQU011400674.1:0-13875 GCA_032191745.1 Picea mariana
CAATCTTTTCCAACATTTTGAAACATGATGGTTTTATAAACCACAATATGTACATGGAATTTTTCTTCCATTTTTACATGCAAATTTATCATGCTTAACATAATCATAAACAATTGAATTATAGGCAGAAATATACCTTGAACATTCACCTTTATCGCTCTTTGAGGAGGTGAATTTGAAGAGTTACAAGCTCTCCTTTGAATACCAACAACAATGTTCTTGTCCACATGGCTGTCATAACTCTCTTGTTTCACACATTTGCATTCATCTTGAACACAAGCTTTGCATGCTTGAGGGATTGAACTTGCAACAAAAGTTCTTGAACTTGAAACAAAAATTTTCCTTGGAATTTTTTCTCTTGTCTCCTCAACTTTGGAATTTGCTCCATCTTTTTGGTCATATCCAACACCACAATACTTGGGTCTCTCCTCAATAACAATAGGCTCAACAATACCTTGTGCATGCTTTCCTAACCCTCTACCTTCATAGCCCATTTTTAACAATAACTTGGACCCTATTCCTCTAGTGTGATTTTCAAAAACACCAAAGCATACATCTTGAGAGGATTTTGAAGATAAACTAACATTACATACCTCATGTTCATGCATGTACTTGATAAAGGTTTCATTTGCCTCATGGAGTTGAGTCTCCATCTCATGCAACTTTTCAAGAAGTTGGTGCTTCTCCTCCTTCATGGCCATCAACTTCTCTTGAAGGACAATGCTCTCTTCTCTATCTTCCCACAACTCTTGTACCATATCTCTCATGGTTACAAACTCCTTCAACATCTCTTTGTCAAAGAACTTGGATAATGAAGATGTATGAGAACTATCAATGTTTGAAGCTTCCTCCATCCTTGCAAGATATCAATCTTCAACACAAAACTTGCACAATAATACCAACAACTAAAACTCTAGCTATCAATGGAAATCACATGAGAAAAACAAACTAAGCTCTAATACCACCTGATCTAAAAATAGGGGGCTGACTTTTTATGCTATGCAAGCACCCTCTACTTCATTAAAATAAAACTTTTCAGGACCTTGCTCAATGTCTTAGTTATGCAAGATAAATTATGTGCCAAGTTTATGCATCTTCTTTTAAATGTTCATGTGTGAGGAAATTTTCTTTTAAATGGTTAAATATGTGTTTTAAATAAATACACAACAAACACAACTTGCAGCAAATAAACCATCAAACTCACAATAATAACAAGATGATAAAGGAGTTCACCCCCAACTGGGCTACATCTCCTTGAGCCTCCTTCAATGGACTAGGCTCTTTGGGATTAGTTTGTCAAGTATTCTTTTACAAGATGATACTCAACTCCAATGGATTTTTTGACTATACCATTGGGTTCATAATACATAAAAAACCCAGAAATGACTAATAGAACTCTGAAAATGGATCATGACTCATCTGGGCATGACCTCTTCTACATGTGGCCTTAAGCTTCCCTAAGCTTCTTTGTGGAAAACACACCCATAAAATTCCTCAGATGCCTCTGAAACCTATCCCAATGTGTTCATAGCATAACAATTAGCCAAAAATGACTATTCAGTCACAGAAAACAGACTTGGGCTCATCTGAGCATGGCCTCCATCAATGAGGGCTTCAAGCTCCCTAGAGATCTCTGAAACTTCAATGGTGAAAAACCTGCAAAATAATTCTTCAAATGCCTTTGAAAACTATGCCAATGGATTTAGAACATCCAAAAACCCCTAGCGGGGCTTTTTCGGCACCTCATTTGGCCAAAAAATGAAGAAGATAGGCCTCCTTCCATTTTCTTCCTTCAAGCTTGTTGTCTCTGGTTCACCAAAATGCACCTAGCTCACATGCTCAATCTCATGCTAAAACCTAGCACCAGGCGCAACTGTAAAATGGTGCAAACTGTAGGACAGTTAGGGCGCGCCTATCCCCTAACCACCAAAACCGTGGACATATGGGTCCATGTGACCGCGCGCATATACAAAAAGGGCCAAGATTTTAAACCATATGGTAATGGGGTTAGAGGGTGCGTACGCCGGTGGTTACATGGCACATATATATGACTGGGGGTTGGGGCTAAGCCCTGGTCTGGACCGCGCCCCCATTTCAAACATTTTCAATTCAAATAAATTAAAACTCATATACATGTTAAGAACCATAGGTGGGTGCGCCGGTTGGGGGGCCCTTCCCGAAGCTCTTCCCCTTGCCGGGAGGTTGCGGGGTTGAGTCCTGCTGACTACATAAGTTTTAGACCACTGTCCGGGTGACATGTGGCAGCCATTGATTGGGCCACATGTCATCATTCCATTCGTCGCAAACATGCCATGTGTTGGATGCCAATTTATCCACACGACTACCAACCAACACCTGCCATGTGTCGTACGACCCTGCCACGTCAGCATCCGTACGGACTGTATAGTCAGCACATTCTTTTTGCCTGTTTGATGATTCAAATAGAACATGATATCTCACTCATCCTAAATCCATTTGAACCCGTTCAAGTTGCATTGGGTTCGTGACGACGAGGGTTACACACCCATTCGTTTTGAGGCAATTATGAGAACTTTGATTTTTGAGCAAAATTTTGACCCCTGGTCCAGATTCTGATCAGTTGTACCCTCAATTTTTCTCAGAATCACATGATACTATAGTCCTATCATGAAACCTGACCCTACTTTCATTATTGGTAGGTAACCTTGAACCTAGCAGTCGAAATTTCATAATTGGTCGTTGACTGGGTGGTTTCCCTTGTGTTCGATGGAAAGACATCTATTCAAACATTGCGATTCATGTAGTGTCTTGGATTCCATTAGCCTTATTGGTGGTTTCCTCACCTTTGTCATTAGTTTTGATCATTGGTTGTTATTTGGAGGGTCTTTTTTGTGTACCTCTTGCGATCGACACACACGAAAGACGCATAGGTTCATCATTTCATTAACATGTTCTTCGTTCGATTTCCACCAAATATTGAAGCTCTTGCTTTGTACCTCGTGTTGACTAAAGAAATATGCCCTAATTATCTCCTTTCAATGAGTCTCCTTCCATCGACTTCAACCCATTTATTTTGGAAATGGGACCTAGAGTCTTATGAGTACCTTGAGGCTTGCAGTCACTAGTGGTAGGCTCTCTCACCATCGACAGTTAGGAATACATCAATGTCTCATGATCGATGGATTCTTTAGGTGTTCGACACCAGCTCCTTTATTCACACTTGTAAGAATGTAGTCGGTTCCTTGATACCTACTTTTATTATCAGTAGGTTGTCTCACATTTGTTAACGGTATACATCAATGATCAGTAATCAAATGATGTCTCATTGTGTTCGACCTCAACTCCTTTTTTGACATGACATAGACTTGCACCCTTGGTAGATTGTGTATAAGACTTGAAGAAATCACTATGTGGTCATAGATTTCCTGAGATATTGCTTCCTTTTCATTTGCACAGTACCTATATGACCTTAGTGATCATGGGAGATCATATTGTACTCCATGATATACAAATATCTTCAGATTGGTTTTGAGACTAGTTCTACTAGACCTTGTTCATGACTATGACAACTATTGTCATGTAATCGCAATTTTATTTGCCTATTCGTGGCCTCAGAAACTTGTTTGGTATATTTTCACATTGATCTGCAGTGTAAATTTATTGGCAGCCATGTATGCAAAGTCAGTGAAGAATGTAATGAGAAACTAGTTCATCCAGTTGGTTCCCTACCACTCCACTTTTGGGTTATTTATAATGTATTTTTTCCATCGTAGATACTCCTGTGACCTCACCCATTAGGGGGAATATGTTATAGTAATATTTTCCTCACCCTATGTTGTAACACACTCGGCCCCTAAGTGCTCTTTTAAGGGGTCGAGAATCAAAATTTCGCTTTCCTTAACTCTCTCTAGGTTCCCCTTTCTTCATATTGGAAGTTTGTCCTAACCCATAGGATCTTTCTTGGCCCCTTTGAAGGATTTGAACAACAGGTGCTAGCTCTTCATGCTAGCCCCTTCCTTCATATGACCTTAGGTTGTGACTACAAGCCTAGTCAAAAGGCGCTTCGCGACTTCATGTATTCTATTGTGAGTCACCCGAATCTCCCGACTTTTTGAATTTCGAACTAGAGCCTAGCGAGCACTAGATCCTTCCCTTATTCTCCACTTATGTGACCTCCAGCTATGACCTGGGGCCCACTTTCGATAATTTAGGGACTTTGTACCTCATGGACTCGAAATTTATCTCACCACCTTCTCCCTGAAGTCTGAACTTCTAACTTCACTTATGTCAGATCAACGGTCCCTGACATTCTACGATCCAACGGTCCATATCACCTTTTCGTGAATCGGGACTTCATGTTTTTCAAAGTGGGAATATTTATTGCCTCTTTTCCTCGATTCCTGATCCCCATAATCTTCTCGCGTTATATTGACATTCCACAACTTTCCTCGATCCAACGGTTCAGGTCACATTGCGACTTCGAGTTTCATAGGTTTAGTCGCACTGTTGGCCCTTGACCAAGTTTTGGGAGATTCTTGGTCATGTTGACCTATTTTGGGACTTCAAAAGCCTATCAAAGGAGGAGCGCAAGATGAAGTAGAGATCACAGGATCTTGACCCATTTTTGGGTCCTTTTTGGGTTTTTGGGAATATGTAATAAGAATGGGATGTCAGCCCATGGGTTTACCCATGTTTAGTCCTATTTTGTAATATATAAATAGATTTTTAGGAGATGTGTAAGAGACATGTAGAGTGATATTAGTGGTGCATCTATGTGATGTGAATGTATTCTCAGTGAAACTGCTTTGTTCCTGACTGTAAGATACTTGTAGAGCTAAGTGCAAGTCCTTGTAGCAGATTGTGGAAGGCTTAGTGTTGTAATGCAAGGAAGAAGGATCTAGCGAGCTACGTAGATATTTTTTCCTGTACGGAGTAAGGGTTTGAGGGTCTGTTCTTATGAACTACTTGATTCAAGGAAATAAAGAAGAAGAGTTGGTGGATGTAGCCCTAGGATGGGGGTGAACCACGTAAACACTATGTTGTTATTCCTTGTGTTTATCTTAATGTGTTTATGACTCTCTTCCTAAGTGATTTGATAGATATAGATAAATATGTTCATTCTTTGTGCTAATGATGCGTAAGAATGTTAGATGTGGTTTCTATGAATATTATTAGTTCTTGATCTGCTAGCTCTGGTCCATTTACCTTTGCTAAGTGCTTAAATACATTAGATCAATGTGAATGTTGCAAAGATTTGTCTTCTCTGTGAGGTAGATATTGGTCGTATAATAATGATGTGACGCTTCTAAGTTCCTTGTTAAGTACCATAATCACATATATGAGTCCCAGCTAAGGTTGCAGACACCTGATTCTTGCAACCACCCTTGCCTCTACCTCGGGTGAGACTTCATCTGCTTCGTAGGTGTTGCCGAAAGGGCTGGTAGTTAGGGATTTGTTGGTGCATTGTTGTAGCATTGAACCCTGGGTCTGCCCATGTGCCAACAAATGGTTTTGTTTCTGGGACCAAAACTATGATTGCTGGGAACTGGGAGAGAAGGAGATTTGTGCAGACTCAACCTGAGATTGTGGAATCCATGTGCATAGATCTATTTCCCTAGTGCACAATATTCTAATTTACAAGCCCTGTGCTAAAAGAAAAAAGCTTGATCTGAAGAAAGAAGGTCGTACCTGAAGGAAAAAAATGAGATCTGAAAGCTTTGTGCTCTAAGAAAGGTAAAAGTGAGAATTTATGATTAAAAGAGGTAAGATCTGAAAGATCTTTGCTCTTAAAAAGGTAAGAATAGTGAAAAGTTTTAGATCTGAAAGCTTTGTGCTCTGTAGAAGAAAGATAAGTGGAATTTTTGTTTCTAGAGTATGGATCTAGGTATGATTAATAGATTATGTCCTAGCTTGAAAACTAGGGCACTAATAGACGAAAGAAGACTTGATTTGAGTAGATCTGATAAGAATAGTGAAATATGTGTTATACCTATGCATAGAAAGAATGTTTGGACTAACAAATGGATGCAGGATCCTAGAAAGAATTTTTTGCAAGTTAGCTACCATGATTCAAGTGTGCAGTACATGAGAAGTTGGGGATCATTTAAGAGAAAGAGAAGATTAACCCTCTATTACAAGATTAACCCTCTGTTATAGTTGCAGAAGACCGAGACATCTTGTTAAGGAATGCCTTGGGAAAATACCTAGTTGTCTTTTTTGTAAAGCTATGGACCATGAAGTGTTGGATTTCCCTAGAATGATTGCTAAGCTGGAAGCAATGAATCTGAATAAAGAAAACCCTAAGGCAAATCCAAAAATGGAAGAATCTTAGAAAGAATCAGAGAAAGTATTGTTACAGATGAAAGAAACCCTGAATGACCACTGACATATCAACTTATTAGGGATATTCAAAGAAAAAGAATGCATCGAAGAAAGAATAGAAGACTTTGACATTGATTGTGTTCTAGATGAGGAAGCACAGGTGAATATCATGATAGAAAGAACTCTGGAAGATATAGGGAGACCTGCTATGACTCCCTCACTGGGAGGAATAGGGTTATTTAGAGGAAAACTGATAACCCTATGTGGGAAGCTCACTCGCATACCTATGAACGCTAATGGAACATTGACAGAAGAAGATTTTGAGATTATTTAATTTATTGAAGACAACACCCCATTTACCATGTTACTAGGAAAACCTTGGATTGATAGACATCAAGCTAGACTAAAGGAACAAGAAAAAGTTTTGGAGCAAAAGAAACAAGAGTTAAAAGATTTCATGACCGGAAGGATCGCACACTTGATTAAATAACAGGAGGGCATATTGAAGATATTTAACACTAGCAACTCAGATGTCGAAGCTGAGAGAACACTAGAGGATCCATAGAAGATTGAAGTACCTACCCTAGACAAAGAAGGAATATTATCTAGGAACCCTAGGGAAGAATCTCAATAGCGTGAAGTAACCATGTTAAGAGAAGATAAGAATTGGAATGGAAAAAGGCATACTGAGACGAAGCTCACTGAGAAGAAGGCTATAAAGCTAAGTAAGAAGAGGGCTAATATTGAAAGGTTATAGAAAGTCCCAAAGGGAACCTTGCAGACAAAAAATTTGCAGAATTAGAGCTTCGCCAGGATATCAGAATAGCGACGCATGGCACTTCACCATGACGAAGAAATATAGTCGTTGGGGACATTATAACTATTCAATCAACGCTCTAGATGGGAAGAAAAGAATTTATGGTTTGTCATCAGACCATTGGACCGTGCCATAACGAACCAAACAAGAGTTAATGGAGGCTCATACCCATTGAAAGCAAACCATTATCGAGTTACCTATTTATCCCATCGTGCCATGCACCGAGAATTTTTTTTCTAATTGAGAATTCAAGCCCATAGACCAAGCCGAGTTTATGCAGTGATCATTTTTCTCTCGCTCTCTATCTCATTACCGCATCTAATTTGTTCCCCAAACCTGCGACTGTTCACCTCGAGTGTGTATGTCGGAAGCATTGAGCACTACAGAGAAATATTTTGAAGAATTTTTGATCGACTTGATGACTGAGAAAGTCATGTCAATGTCTGAAGGTATCCAACTTCATCCACAAGAATAGTGAAAGTATCCCCATCCACTGCTTGCGGAAATGAACCGTCCCGACCATCTGATGAAAGGAGAACTAAGAACAAGGATGACTTAGCGAATTCTAAATTGATTCCAATCATATTACCTTCTTATCTACCACCTCTAAGTGGTGCAATAAACCAATACAGTGTGCCCAGAGACTTTGAGTACACCTTAGTCATTGCGTACCTCTCAAAAGGGATACGCGTAGACCAAGAAAAGATTGCAGCAATGAATTTTAGTGACTTCAACCTTGGTGACAAGAAGGTCTACAACATGCTCGCCCCATATAAGTACCTAACCAGAACAAAGGGAAAGAATTCGAATATCGTCCCTCAGTGATGGACCCATAACCTCGCGTAGTCCACCCTACTCAACGTTATGAAGATCTCGCACTTCGGACGACACCAAGAAGTGAATGCATGCGTCAAGTTGTTTCTTTCATGTTACCATGGCATATACTTGTGGTTAAACTATCGTATCATAGTGGATCCAAAATTGATTAATCGAATCATCAGGATTAGTATGTAGGGCCCTGACCCATAGGATTTCTATCCTGGAAAAGCCATGGATCACGCTCTCGCACAAAGGATCAAGGAAACCTACGGTGATGTGAAGAAGGGAATGTGAGGCTACAAGGTAGCCTCTATCCAGAGCAACACAGTGCACCTAGCCTATCAATTGATCATAGGAAATTTATTCCTCAAGAATAGACCCACCCAAGTGACTGGTTTTGTAGTAGACCTTGCAGGGAAGTACGTGGAGGGCCTCCAAATGAATTGGGAAAATTACCTCGTGAACCAGTTGGAACTGGAATAGACTACAGGGAAGCGCAAGATCAAGGATACGAGTTCCAATTCAACTGGATTCTAATCCTGATCACTGTCATCGCATGGGAGATGATGGAAGGTGTGACCTTCTCGGACATCAAGCCCTTTGAATCTCTGGCCGTGAAGTTCAGTACACTATGGTATTCCAGTGACATGAAAAAGAAATGGAAGTCAAATGTCAAGTTCCATACCTATTACAACCAGTTGAAGGTAGCCATACAGTCCATGCCTTGCATAACTTTGAATACTTTAAAATTGTTTTAGCCTTTAATGAAATTCAACGAGGACCGCCATTTTATTTACATCACAATGCGCACTGACGAGCACAAGCAAAAACTTCAGTCCTATTACAAGCTAACGGAGGAGGACTTGGAGCATATCACCAAGGACTGGTCGGAGGACCTCCTTATTCCAACAGACCCTGTAGACATATCCGATACAGATAGTCCAGAAACTGTGTCGTATACACCCGGACCTAGCAAGATAAAGAAGACCAAAGAGGTCCATGATTTAGAGAGTGCATCCGTGAATACTGCTTCCATCTCAGAAGAGAAAGGAGGATATGGCAGAGAGATATATGGCACATAAGTGGAACATAAGAAGGTGAGGTTACACTACCTAGAGACAAGGAGGATCCCTCGAAGAAATGGAAGGTTTACCCCCAAGCCTTCTTCCCGAAATAAACTGAGAGCATCTATGACTAAAATGCAGACTACTGTCACCTCAGATGACTTCAATTTCATTGTAGCATCATTGAAAGATGCTTCGCTGGAGATAGAAGAGAAGCAAGAGGCTCAGCAGGAGGAGATATGCAATCAAATTAAGGTTGAACTCCAGGGAGTACAACAAGAACTTTAGTCTAGCCGCACAGTCTCCACTATGCCTCTGCCATTGGAAACACCAGAATTAGGAGATGAGTCAGCTTAACTGCACCGAATCGCTGACACAGTCGAAGCTCACCTTTGACAAGAAAAGGAGGAAACAATGCAAGCCCCCAGTCTTTAGCACAATTACAAGAAGACCTTCTAGATCAATGCACTACTGTAGAATGGGAAAAGCTTGCTCTCCAAGAAAAATGGGATGAAGAAAAAGTCCAGTTGCAGAAAGAAAAGGAACAGTTGCTCGCAGAGAAACTTGAAGTGAAGGAAGGGGTCAACAGAGCACTTCACTCTGTGACACTTGTCGAAGTAAATGCCAAAGAGAGAGTCCCACAGTAGGTGGCACAACTTGAAGAAGTGATTCAACAATTATAGCAATGCATAGCAGATTTGGAGCTACAGGCAGTGCCCGAGACCTCGCAAGATGTAAGATACCAAAGAGAAACAACTGCCTGAAGCATAGTTGATAGATTGAAGGTTCTTGCCGATGAGTGCCAACAACTGAGTAATCCCAATGCCCAAACATATGAGAACCTCACTGAAAACCCAAAGTTACAGGCACTGGAGTTGCAGCTCTGGGAAGAGAAGCAACACACAGACACACTACAGGCACAGTTGAAGGCCCTGTCAGCTGTGGACAGAATGAAGAGATCTTGATAGTAGGGAACCACTTAGTAGCAGATCCATACAATCCAGAACAAGGATATGTAAGTAACTCAACAACCCCAACTGGTACAAGATAAGGCCTATCAGTTGTTTACAAAGATAGAAGGCCAGGGAGTAGAACTCGAGTAGGTTAGCATTGCGGAAGAACAATGCCTGGAAGGACCTGTGAATGATGCATTCATTCAAGAGTTTGCTAAAAAAAATCACATAGCACAACAACAAGTCCAAGTAGCTCGAGGCGTTCGAGGCAAAACTGGTCAGACCAGAGTGACTCAGGACGAGTCATGGGTGAGTGTTGGGGGCCTGTTGGCCCTTGACCAAGTTTTGGGAGATTCTTGGTCATTTTGACCCATTTTGGGACTTCAATAGCCTGTCGAAGGAGGAGCGCAAGATGAAGCAGATATCACACGATATCGGCCCCATTTTGGGTCCTTTTTGGGTTTTTGGGAATATGTAATGGGAATGGGATGTCGGCCCATGGGTTTACCCATGTTTAGGCCTATTTTGTAATATATAAATAGATGTCTAGGAGATGTGTAAGATATGGGTAGAGCGAGATTAATGGTGCATCTATGTGATGTGAATGTATGCTCAGTGCAAGTTCTTTGTGCCTGACTGTAAGAGACTTGTAGAGCTAAGTGCAGGTCCTTGTAGCATATTGTGGAAGGATTAGTGTTGTAACACAAGGAATAAGGATATAGCGAGTTGCGCAGATCTTCTATCCTGTGCGGAGTAAGTGTTTGAGGCTCTATGCTTGAGAGCCGATTGACTGAAGGCAATAAAGAAGAAGAGTTGGTGGACGTAGCCCCAGGGTGGAGGTGAACCACGTAAACACTGTGTTTTTATGATTTGTGCTTATCTTAATGTGTTTATGACTCTCTTGCTAAGTGCTTTGATAGAGATAGATAAGTCTATTCATGCTTTGTGCTAATGATGTGTAAGAATGTTAGATCTGGTTTATAAGAATATGCTTAGTGCTTGATATGCTAGATCTGGTCCATTTACCTTTACTAAGTTCTTAAATACATTAGATCAGTGTGAATGTTGCAAAGCTTTGTCTTCTCTGTGAAGTAGATATTAGTCATTTAATAACAAAGTGACGTTGCTAAGTAGCCTGTTGAGTACCATAATCACATATCTATGTCCTAACTAAGGTTGTATACACCTGAGTCTTGCAACCACCCCTGCCTCTACCTCGGGTGAGACTTCATCTGCTTCGAAGGTGTTGCTAAAAGGGCTGGTAGTTAGGGCTTTGTTGGTGCATTGTTGTAGCATTGAACCCTGGTTCTGCCCATGTGCCAACATGCACCAACGCGCGATTTTCCCTTCGTGTGAACTCCGAACTCACATATCTGATGGTCAAGGTGGGTCCCGATAGATCCTTGGATCTACGGTCTAGATCACATTACAACTTTCAGCTTCTAACTTCAGAGGAACTCTCCCCTTCACGATGATTACCTAAATTCTTTGAACTTGCAAATACTGAAGGAGTCGAGTCGTTAATGCCTACACTCCTTCTTCAAATCTAATAGTCGTGATAGACCTTGGACCCTCCCAAAAAAATCTTGTCCATTCATATTCCAAACAAAAGGATATTCCCTTTCGATACTTGAGTCTCACTATTCTTTCTAGGATTTTTTGGCTCTAAAAGGATTAAGAGCTTTGCGCTCTTCTCTTGAATGTAATGCTTGGAAGAATTATTTTGCGCACCCCTTACGTTCATTCCTCAAATCTAGGACTTAAGAGGTTCTTGATCTCTACATGCCTCATAGAGACTTTGTGCATATCAACACTACCTCTCCTAAGCTTAACAGACTCTGTCCTCCCAGAGACTCTGGGCAACTGGGAGTGTTGACATGCACTCGTGAAAAACATGGCCAAGGTCGATGAACTCACAGTCCACTTATTTTAACTTAATCCATCACAGGGCTCACACATTTATGTATAAAAATCAGACAAATCCATACTTACTTAAATACACAATTTAAACAAGAGTAAAGAGATATAGTATAATCATTAAACAAACATGCATATCCATGAGTCATTCACAGGATATCCATCTTGATTACATAGTTACATCTCAATTACACAGGGTATGAGAATACGTATCTATTACAGGTTGCAACCAACTAACTGATTGTGGGTGTGTGCCTTTCCACCCAACTATAGGCTTAGTGCCATTCATTGTTATCACTCTGGCCACCCCCGTGCCAAGCCATGATATAACTAGGGAATTTACACCATCTCTTAGAGAGGCTCTCTTTGTCATAGCGACCCTGCGAGGTTTATCAGATCCTTCCTCAGCATCAAGCTCGTGTTATGGTTCTTCAGGTCGTGTTCTCTACCCTCCCTTTTGGTTTGCGCACCAACTTCTAATCTTGCACCCTCATCTAGTGTATTCTCTCTCACTCTCTGCTTCTTTATCTTATGGTTACCTTCCTTCTTTTGGAGGGTTTTCGACCTATCATGTTCCTTTTGTTAGAAAGAAGATCGAGTCTGCAGGTTTACGTGGTACTTTGGGATGACAACCCATGTTTCCATTCATGGGGGTTGTTGATTATTCAACCACCAGTCCTTTGCTTCATTAATTGATTCTTTCTTCTAGAGATATCATGGCTCATACTTCAAGGATTCACCCCCTAACAATCAGTTATGGGCAATTTAACAATAATATATTTTCATCATCCACATGTCTTAGCATGGTAATCCTATTTTATGATTAATTACAAGCTGGGGGAAATAGGGTGTTACAATTCCCTCCCCCTTAAAGGAATACCGTCCTCGATGTTCTTTCTCAGAGGCACTTGTTATGCCTTTCTCATTCTGCCACTTCAGAAGTCTTGTCCTTCGTCCTTGGTCAGGTCCTTTTTCATACTCTTATTATTCATCACCTGCCTTCAATAATTCTTGGACAACAAGCACATTAATCACAATTTTATGCAAAAACATCTTATTGTTCTTCAAAATTCAAGAGGAAAATTTCATAATCTAGCAAAATACTTGTCTTTGCAGTTCATGGGGTCGCATCCACGTGACTTTCATGTTATCCAGGCTCACTTTTTTTCCCAAACATACCCATTGTGTGCATGATCCCAATCAATAGTTTACAAGAACTATCAAGGTCTCCTCTCCCTTGCGGTCACTCACCCTCCAAGCCTAGGCTCAGGCATCCCCTTCTCTACTATACAGTTCCTCAGGTGATCCATATTGCCTTGCCAAGGCTTTCTCACACATGAAGAATTTCAGAGACTTCATCAAGCTTTACAGTCGAGGTGTCCCTCAAACTTTCTCTGTCAAGGAATCCCTCCGGCTTGTTTTACCTCAACACAACACATTCCAGGCGATCATAACTTACCACGGGGTTCTCATGTCTCAACAATGGTCTCTTTCATGCTTTTCAACTTGACAACCTTCACCAGTCCTTTCTAGACAGAGCTTTTCTTCGCACATGTATCACAGGCATACAAAAATTCATGAGACATCATCATAAATTTTAAATTCAAAAATTTCATTGCAAACCTGTCGCCCAGAGATTTTCTAGTTCCATATTTATTTTCAGATCTATTCTGCACGGAACCAGATTCAAAAGAATGGGAATTTATTCCCCATAACAATTTAGCTCGGTAGGAAATTGGTCTTCCTTATGGGCTTACAACATTGCCATATCCAAGACTCTTTCTTCCTGCAAGTCAACTTTCCTCAGCCAAACAAATTGTTAGTTTCCATGCACACTATATTTTTTTCTCATACTTGCAGTGTCTCATAAACAATTTCAGAATTGTGCATACTAACAATCCAATTCACTTTTTCAAAAAGGAAATACCATTCCTTTCAGTTTGGCTCAGTAGGAAATTGGTCTTCCTTATGGTCTTACAACACTTCCATATCCAAGACCCTTTTC
>JASDQU011400674.1:24266-44487 GCA_032191745.1 Picea mariana
GGCATGACAATTACAAATGTTTCATGTTAGCTAAATGTTTGATTAATCTGCATAACATTGTTGCACATGAGAAGTATGACAACTATTAAGTGTTCTTGTTAAGTTAAACTATGTGGTATGGTTAGAAGATATCAAGGAAAGGTATGAGTCATCGAGCACATAGTGAAGCAGTCTATGTGCTCAAAGGTGATAGAATCTACGTGCAAGATCAGATTGATTGTGCATATAGTAGTATTATGTGTGCATAGCGTTTGCATGCATAACAATATGTATGTGTTCCAAACGGATAAGAACACACTAGATTTGTGACATTTATTCCACTTCTATAATTGTATTAAAATAATTGTACTCATAGAGAGAGACACAACATGGGTCTAGGTGTAGTAACTTAAGGTTGTGCACAATTAATCCGCTCTACTTGTAAGAGGGAGCATTATAAGTAGTATCCACGCACTAGGATATTTGAAGTAGCATGGTCCAATAGTGATCTTGGGGTGCTACAAAGAATATCCTAGAGACATAAGTTGAGGTTGTAGTGATGTGTCTCGACCTAAGAGGATAGGGACGTCACATTATGGTATCATAGAAATTGGTTTAACACTAGACTTGTATGGGCTAAAGATCAACATGAAATAGATGTGTGCGCTAATTATTGGTGCAACGCAGTGTAGAGATTATTGTGCATGGAAAACCATTGGTGCATAGTTTAGAGTTGTGATGCACACAAGATTAGTGATGTGTGGGTGTGCACACTAGAATTTGGACATTAAAATCACCCAAGGGAAAAGAAAATAAAGGATTCTAACAAATTGTGCATAACTCTCAAAACATTGTCGCATTAATTAGTCTAACAAATCTTGTTGATTGTAGTTTTTTTAGAGTTAACAACAATTAGTTCAGAACATAATCAATGTAGAGATTAAAATAATGGTAGGTGCGCAGAGAACCTACAGTCAGGATGAAGAAATAGGAAGGTTGTATGCTGGTATGGGTATTCAAGGTACATAATCTAATGGACATAGGGAAGGCTTAGAAGAGAGTATGAGCTTGGTAGAGACTATAAATTTTTTTCAAAAGGATGTCCAAAGTTATAAAGTTGATAATGATAGACTTATTAAATCCAAGGATGAGAAGGATCACTTCAACATCAAGTTGCTACAAATCTTAGACAAAATTGAAAAAAACATGGATAAGGAGATAGAGACAAGTAGGTCAAGAAGACACAGGTCTCATGATGGGGGAAGAAAAAAAAAGTGATGACATACATCTCCATCACTCTCCAATATATTAAACTAGGAGAGTGCATAGTAGTTCGATTCCATCTTCTGTCAGAAAGCATAAGAGAAGGACTGGGGTGGATAAGCTACATGGGGAAATGCATAAGATCAAGCCTCCTACTTTTGATGGTGAGCATAAGAAGGATGAGGATGTAGAGACATGGTTGCTGGGTATGAGGAAATACTTCCATCTACATAATTACTCCTCGCAAGAAGAAGGGAAAATTTCTATTTTCCAGCTCAAGGGGAATGCATCAATGTGGTGGGATCAATATGTGCAAGTGAAACACATTGATTAGAAGAAGGTTACCAGGAGGGAATTCAAGCAATATTTTGAAAATAAATATTTAACCAAGAGCTACTACGATAGAAAAATGAAGGATTTATTTGAACTCAAGCTTGGGAGCATGACCATAGATGAGTATGAAAGGATTTTTTAGAGCTATTGAAATATGTTCCTTTTATCAAGGATGAACAGGTGAAAATTCAAAGGTACCTAAGTGGGATTCCATCATTTATTAGCGATTAGATATAATATGATGATCCTAAGACATTGGAGGAAACTATAAGGTGAGGTAAATGTCTCTATGATCAACAAATGGGAAGACTGACTTTCCAAAATTATTGGGAAGACAAGATCAAATGCAAGGTGGAATAGAGGAAGAAGGGGACTAAGCCACCATTTTTTAGAAATACTTTGCAAGGGAAACCAACTTCCAAGGAGTCTATGAATGAGGAAATGGAAACAAGGCCAAGGAAACAACCAATGAAGTGTTGGGGTTGTGACGAAAACCATATGTTTAGAGATTTCCCTCAAAGAGGTGAAAAAAGAGGACTCCACACAATGTATGACAAGTTGCGATAGTTGAATATGTGGGTAGAAATGTACCTAGAATTTATGCAGCTCTGGACAAAAACCAAGCTGAGTTTTAGTCACACATGATCAAGGTGGAAGGTAAGATTAATGATCAATCCATTGCTATTTTATTTTACTTGAGAGATATTCATAGTTATTTAGATCCTAAAATGGTGGAAATGATCCAATTGTCGAGAAGCAAACTTGGAAAAACTTGGTTGGTGCAACTAGCTACATGGGAAAAAAGGAAAATTAATGATATGGTCAAGTAATGTCCAATGGAAATGAATGGATTGCTCTCAAAAGATGATTTAAATATCATACCTTTTGGCTCATATGATTTCCTTATTGGTATGGATTGGTTGGACTAACATCATGATATTATAGACTATTATGATAAGGCATTTACTTGCCTAGATGAGCAAGGAAATTTTGGAACAATTCAAGGCATTCCAAGAGTTGTGACTATCAAAGAAATTCCAGCTTTGCAATTGAAGAAACGCTACAGGAAGGGATGTCAATTATTTGTAGTGCACATGGAGGAGACACCCGAGGATAAAGTGCCAAGTCTTTAATATTTTATAGTACTAAAATAATTTGAGGATGTCTTTCAAGAAATATCAGGGTTTCCACTGAAAAGAGATATTGATTTCCCTATAAATATGATGCCGGTAGAATCTCTTGTATCCAAGACTCCTTATAGGATGAGTACACCATATCCAAAGGAATTGCATATGCAACTTGAAGAGCTTCTGAAGAAGGGGTATATACACCCAAGTGTGTCACCTTGGGGTGCACCAATTTTATTTCTGAAAAAGAAATATGGCATGTTGAGACTTTGCATTGACTTCAGGTAGTTGAACAAAGTAACAGTAAATAACAAGTTTGGTTTTCCAATGATAGATGACTTGTTTGATAAGCTAAGGGGCACAAAGATATTTTCCAATATTGGCCTTAGAACTTCCTATCACCAAGTGAGAATAAAAGAGGAAGATATCAAAAATACTGCCTTCAAAACAAGGTATGGTCATTATGAGTTCACAGTGGTTCCATTTGGATTGTCGAATGCACTATTTATTTTCATGTGTTTAATGAATGGAGTTTTCAGAGAATACTTGGATAATTCTGTCATTGTATTTTTGGATGACATCCTTATTTACTCTAAATCTGAATAAGAACATGAAAAACACTTTAAGATGGTGTTGCATATATTTAGGGAGCATCAACTTTATGCAAAGTTGAGAAAGTTGAGAAAGTTGAGACAGATTCATTATTTGGGTCATATCATTTCATAGGAAGGAATAGTTGTGGACCCACCGAAGATAAAATCCATTGAGGAATGGAAAACACCAAGAAATGTTGTAGAAGTGAGATATTTCATGGGACTAGTAGGGTACTGCAAAAGGTTTATTGAAGGCTTCTCAAATATTGTGCATCCAATCACATCCCTCCATAAGAAAGGTGTACGATTTGAATGGACTCCAGATTGTGAAAGGAGTTTCCAACACTTGAAATTTTTTTTTACTAGTGCGTTGATACTAAGGATTGCAGATCCAGATGAAGACTTCATGGTGTGGATGGATGCATGTAAAGAAGGGTTTGGGGGATTCCTTAGTCATAATGGGCATGTGATATGTTATGAATCAAGAAAATTAAAAGAGCATGAAAGACTTTATTCCACCCATTATTTAGAATTGGAAGTTATAGTACATGCCTTGGATATGTGGTGACACTATCTCATGGGTAAAATATTTGAGTTGGGAATAGACCATTGTGGTCTAAAATATTTGTTTGGACAACCAATTTTAAATGTTAGACAAAGAAGGTGGTTATAATTCCTCAGTGAGTATGACTTTGATATAAAGAATATCAAGGTAAAAGAGAATAAGGTGGTTGATGCACTCAACATGAGACTGCAAGAGATGCTTGGTACAACCATTAGCATGTACTAGAAATATTTGAGAGATAATCATAGAGGATGCAAAGTCAGATTTTCTCTATGAGGAATTAAGATCAAAATTACAACAAGGTATTTTGCAATAGAAACTTGAAGAGTAGGATCTTAAAGAAGATGGAATTCTCTTGTTTAGGAATAGAGTTTATGTGTCTGACTCATCAGAGTTGAAAAATATAACATTGAAGGAATTTCATAATGTTCCTTATGTTGGGCACCTTGGTTATCAAAATATAGTTGCAGTTGTTAACAAGCAATACTATTGGCTAGGTATGAAAAAGGAGGTTGTTGATTTTATTTCTAGATGCCTTGAATGTCAAAAGGTCAAGGTTGAGCATAGATATCCAGCTGGTTTTCTACATCCTTTTCCCATTCCTGAGTGGAAGTGGGAAGTTATAACGATGGATTTTATAACTAAGCTACCCAGATCAACCAAGCAACATGATTCCAACATGGCGGTAGTATATAAGCTCACAAAAGATACCCATTTTGTTCCAGTGAAGTCAACTTACAAGGAAACTAATATTGTTGATATCTACATGAAAGAAATTGATAAATTGCATGGTGTGCCTAAGACAATTGTGTTGGAAAGTTGGTTTGGACAGTTGGTTGTCATTGATTTCAACCCTTGGATATTGATGTCAACCCTTGGAGAATTCCAAAATTCCTAGATATGTGGTTGAGATTGATGGTGAGTTAGTTGTCATTGATGGAGTGGTTGATGTCAATAGATGTGTTGGGTGAATTTGATGAAATCAACATGAAGCCATGGAGGTTTGGTTATGGGACCCAAAGTTGGTTGAGGAATATGGACATGAAGGAAAATGTAAATGAAGGTAAGACACTCATATATGTATAGTCCTTTTCGTGTCATTTCCAGTGATAGGTGGTATGCCACATGGTTCCTCACGGTTAGGGAGATATGGCCTTGTGAAGTTAGAAGCTTCGACAAATGGTCAAGAAGCCCCTAAGTATTTACAAGTCAATTAATGAATGAGTAAATTGGTTTTGACAATAAAGTCAAGAATCCCTAAGAATAAGGAAAGAGGTTACCTAGAAAAAGTATAAATACACCTCTCAGAGTCTCTCATAAGAATAGACACTTACACTGAATATCTATATTGTGAATGCTATGTTCTAATATTTTGGTCTATTGGTGAATCTGACAACAAGTCCAGGGTAGTGAAGAAAGAGTGAAAGTTTCATAGTTGTAGAGTCTTAGGTTTTTTTTGTAACCCTAATTGAGTATGCCCTCACGGGTAATCTTGAAAATGTACCAGGAGGAAACCCTACGAGGTTCCTAGGGCATGTCACACGAGGCCCTGCATGACAGGGAGTCTTATTCCTGCAAGGATAAGGAAAATTTGGGGGAAATGTTGGTACCACGTTACTGAAGGCTATGGAAGAGTTACAAGTCAGTATTACAGTACAACATGTCAACTATAGGTTACAAGTATGATTATGTTATTGTGTCTTATGATTATTTATAGTATGGTACATGCTTGAGATGTCTTGTTGATGCATGGCACATCTTGGTGATATTGGTATTGTACATTGATTAGTAGTACATCTTGGTTGTATTGGTATATTGGTATTTGGTTTGGTTACATAGTGATGATGTTATGGTACATGCTTGAGGCTTATTATTAGTATACTCTTGAAGCATTGGTACATGGTGTATGGTTTCCATTTATATGGATACATTGTTGAGGAATATACTTGGTATATGACAACACATGTATGAGATACATCTCTTGGTGATGTTGGTACTTGGTTGAGGTACACCATTGATAGTACTTTCTTGGTATATCTTATGGCATATGGTGTATGGTATGATTGAGTGCTATGGTATATGGTTGAGATACATGGTTGATACATGGCATGGTACATGAATGATACTTGGTATGGTGTTTATGTACATGGTTGATGGTTGAGGCATATGGTACATGTTGTGGTGCATGGTTGATGCATGGTTTGGCACAGTTGTGGTGCATGGTTGATGCATGGTTTGGTACAGGTGTTGGCGCATGGTTGATCCATGGTTTGGTATAGGTGTTGGTGGATGGTTGACACATTTGTTATGGTATAGGTTGTGGTACATGGTTGATTCTTGATATGGTACAAGTTGATGGTTTGGTACATTGATTGGTACATGGTTGAGACACATATCTTGTGATGGTATGTTGGTGATCCTTTTACATGTTTGGTAGAGGCATGTGTTGATGATGATGTACATCTAGCTGATAGGTTTCCTTGGTGTATGATCGATGTGAAAGGATCTGATTGAGTATTGGTGACAATGACAGGTTGGATAGGTTGATCAATGACAGGTTATACATAGTGACAGTGATAGGTTGGAAGTGACAATGATAGTGGTAGTGACAGTGGTAGTGGTAGTGAAAATTGGTCTACATTTATATTTATAGGCAACATGACGAGGAAAGGAAATGGGGTTGTAGTATACTTCATTTGGATCTGGAGATTTTATGGAGTTGGAGATTTCTTCATGTTGGATCCATAGAAACAGGGGGTTGTATCCTCCTTCTTGTTGGAGCCAAAAAATTCAGGGAGTTGTAGCTTCCTTTGGGTCCCGTAAATCGGGGGTCATAGCCTCCTTCCAGTTGTAGCTAGAGAATTGGGAAGTTAGTGCTTCCAATGAATGAATTATTGAAAATATATAAGAAAGAATTATGTGTTTTTCTCCCATTTGGGTTTCCACATAAATTTTGGTGCACTGTGTGTTGGCACAGGGGCAGACTCAGGGTTCAATGCTCAAGAGAGCACCAACACAACCCTAACTACCAGTCCTTTCGACAACACTTGTGAAGCAGATGAAGTCTCACCCGAGGTAGAGGCAGGGGTGGTTATAGGACTCAGATGTTTGCAACCTTAGCTGGGACATAGATCTGTGATTATAGCACTTAGAAATCATCTATCATGGTTTATCCATTAATATTCAAACCTTACATCACTTCGTAGATAGCACAGAGTATCGCAGTGAGTACTTAGATCTAAGATAATTCATCACTTAGCCACAACAAGATAGATCGGGTTCCATAGATCAAGCATGAAGCATCTTACATATTAGATCTAACATTCATTCCTATCTCAGAAGAAAAAAGCATAAATAAATATATTTAATCACATCAAGCACTTAGCCAAGAAGGAGATAAACACATTAGGTCAAATCACAGAGCAAACTACACAAAGTTACCGTGGTTCACCCCCACCCTGGGACTACATCCACAAGATCTTCTTCTTTATTATCTCAGAAAAGAAGTTACAACACAGAGCTTCAAAAATCCTTGCTTCGCACAGGACAGAAGATTTGCACAGCTCGCTAGATCCTTCTTCCTTGCACTTCAGCACAAAACTACAACAACTTGTGATCTTCTTACAATCATGCACATAGCATTTACAAGATACATCCGATCGCACAGATCCAGTTCCTGGCACTAAACCATCAACTATACATCACATAGATGTACTACTCTCTCTCTTCTTACATTGCCTAAGTATCTATTTATAGATTACAAAAATGGGCCTAAGCGTGGGTGAACCCACGGGTTGACATCTCTTTCTCGTTATATTAACCCAAAACCCTAAAGGGACCCAAAAATAGGTCTAGTTTCCCTAATTTTCGCTTCACGTTGTGCTCCATCTTTGGCAAGTTGTCGAAGTCCCAAAAAAGGTCAAATATGACCAAGTATTCTTCAAAACTTGGTCAAGGGTCAAGATTGTGTATTTGATGTGATGTTGTTGATGTGATGTTTCTTATTATTAAATTCTCATGATTTATTGAATGAAATCATATATGATACATTGATGACATAATGTTAATAAAGTTGGATTTTATATATTGTTGTTAAAAGTGGTAAAAGTTCTCATACTGATTCACCCCCTCCCCTCTTAGTATTCCAACAAATTGTGTCTAACAAAGATCCCAAGTTCACTTCAAATTTTTTGAAGGGATTATTCAAAGGAATTGGGACAATTCTGAACTTTAGCACATCATATCACCTAGAATCAGATGGAAAAATAGAGAGGGTAAATCAGGTAATAGAAGATATTCTAAGGATGTATGATATGGATAAACCATCAAAATGGGAAGACTAGTTGCATTTGGTAGAGTTTGCTTACAACAATGGGTATCAAGAATATTTAAATATTATTCCATTTGAATCATTGTATGGTAGAAGGTGCAACAAACCTATGAGTTGGAATAACCTAGTAGACCACGCAGTGTTTGGGTGAAATTTGCTCCAAGAAATGAAAGAGAAGATGGTAAAAATAAAGAAAAAATTAAAATCTTCCCAAAACAGACAGAAAAGTTGTGCGGATAAAGGTTGAACTTTTCAAGAATTTAAGTGAGTGACCATGTGTTCCTAAAATTAAAAGGAAGATGAAGTTCCTTGAAGTTGGGGAATTTCTCTAAGCTATAAGCACGATATTATGGGCCATTCGAAATCCTAGAGAGGATTGGTCTTGTCTCATATATGCTAGCTCTACATGCATCCTTGTGTATTCATAATGTATTCCATGTTTCCTTTCTTAAAAAGTATGTACCTGATCCTAATCATGTCATTGATTGGAATGTGATTCATGTGGAGAAAGAGGTCGACTTCCAAGTTCAACCAATGTGCATATTGGATCAAAAAGTCAAGATGCTTCATAATTGCACAGTAGGACTGGTAAAGGTCCAGTGGACTTGTTACAGTCCTAAGGATGCTACGCGGGAAGATTATTTTCATCTCTTTGAGGAATTTTGAAAGTTTTTATTATACATGTGTGTGTAATGAATTGACGATGGTGCATAAATAAGGGGGAGGATAATGTAATACCCCTAGGTCGAACCCCAACTGTAAATGTAAATATAAATGTATATATTTATATAAGATGGTGAGTTGTTTGTATCAAGTCTTGGATTTAGTTTTGTGCACACATCCTATAGTTTGGTGATTTCATGAGGATTGTCCATCAAAGAAAGAATTCACACATTTCATAGTGTAGCATGCATCTATGTAAGTGTGTGAGGATGGCACACCAAAGGAAGAGTGTGCACATCCCAGAGTTTTTCACACATCAGATTAAGTGCGTAGTTTGAGGAAAGAGAGCCTTTGTATATATTCTTGTGTTTTGAGGCTGGTGATCCTGGATGCAATAGGCCAATGCGCCTATATAATGTAATCACCCTCAAGAATGTTAATATAATCACATCATTGAGCACAAAATCAACTCAGACGAAAAGAGACAGGGGGATAAACTCCATATAAAAGGTAAAAGGAGGAGCTTAAGTCAAGGGAATATTTTATTAATATTTATGAAAGTTTAATTTATGGATATGTATTTATCCTAAGTTCCCGAGGGATGGGGACAAGTCACTAAGTGGATAAAATCTAGTCTTGAAGGTGACAAGTGTCTGGTTACTACCATGCAAATATATTATTGAGCCTTAATGTATTTTGGGGGATACACATTTTTTGACTCCACTCTTGGCTACCACCAAAACTTGAACAGACTATCCACCTTTGTCTATGACCTGTATCGATCTATACTTGAGACTATAATCACCTATTTGTAAGGGGGTATACATATAAGGAAGAAAATTATTCCTAAGAGGTGGGTTGTCAGGTCCTGTGATCATTTCTCTCCAGGTGAGGTATTTGTTGGAATTGTTCCCTGGTGCGTTGGGAATTAGATAGAGGGCTCTGAGACTTCCTATCTGACTTGTTGATGAATCCCCAGAAGGGAAGTGGGGTAGTCAAAGGAATACTGAGAAGAGAAGGGGCACACTTCATGGGGTGGGACAGGCATGTGTGGAATGAGGTATTGTGTTCTAATTGCAACAATCAACACCTTGGACCAATATTTTTTGTTGAATATCAGACTGTAGCCTAACAACAGGAACCCCTTTTCCTATGGAGTTTAAGACCCAACTAGGGGGTGACCTATCACTGAAATATTATGAGAGATAAAGTATATGGTTGGGAGGAATGTCTGAGTCTCTTACACATCAAAATTACTCACTTCAATAGTGTCACAAGTGTCATCATTACAAGTGTTGTAAGTGTCGCATCTTGACCATAAGTGTCGCAAGTGTCACAAACATCATACTTCCATATTTCCTATGTTGTGCCTCTAACGACATCATAAGGACATTTAAGACACCTCAAAGACTAGTTTTGAAGAAGAGAAATCACTTGACAGGGAGTACAAACCTTTTTCCCTTGAAAGAACCACTCAAAAATGGACTTTGGAGAGGAGCGCTCCCCTACCCACTATCAGGGAGTGCTATCACTCCCTGGGCCTCCTTGGGGGAGTGTTTGAGCACTTTTTTCACCCTTTTGGGGGAGTGCTACCCTTTTTGAGTGAATTTTTGGTTTGTTGGAGGAAATCAAGGGACAATCCCCTCAATGTCTGAAGGTAGTTGGGTTCGAATATTGGGTCAAGGCATGATCTTAGGGAAGATCCTCAACTGAAAGAGAGGAATCCTCAACTTATCCCAAATATATCTCAAGTGGTTGGGTCTCTCCAAGGTTATATAAGGAGGCATTCTCATGGTGAAAGGTACAGTAGAGACTAGAGACTGATACCAAACTTATGATCCTATAAGTGGTATTGACAGAAAGGATTGGAGATGTGAAACTTATGATCTCATAAGTGAGATGTCATCAAAGAAATCAGTGTAGATTACTTGATCAAAGGGTTTGGACAAGGAGAACTGGAATAAGCTGATGCACCTTCATCAAAGGATTGTAAGTACTTTTACTTGTTCTTATCAATATATCAATGCTTGGTCTGTTTCTTTCAAACTTATGTTTTTTCCACATGAGTTTGTCTTCAGTAGATAGATCTATATTTGAGCTAATCTCAGTAGAATAGGAAGTCCATTGTATCTTTGTTTGTTCTATAGGACCTATTAGGGAACTCAGGATCGAAGCTCAGCCTAGACTTTGCAATGACAAATGTCATTAATAAGGTACATATATTTATTTTTCTCCTTCATATGTTAGCTTCATTAGATATCAAAGGATGTCAGTGTCCATGTTAAGAACTTTTCTGTCTTGGATTTAGGAGTCTAGACACCAAGAGGGAATCTGCTTGTCCGTAGGAGGATTCACCTGTAACAGAAATTGGTGACTCCACTAGGGAGGAACTCTGATTTTTTTTTCCTTTCCCAGATCTTGTTTTGGCCCTTTTCCCACTCATTTGACCCTCTCCATACTATCTCTTTGATTCTTAGATTTGTTTGATTGACTCTTTATTTAATCATGATCACCCTAATTTGTTGAGTATGCTTGCGTTTTTGAGTTTTTAGGCATTTTTATGAACTTTTGAAGAAAAGTGTTCCCCTACCCTTGTTATCAGAGCACCAACACTCCCTAGTGGTCTTACATAGAGCATTGGAATGCTCTGGTGCCCCTTACACCAAATCACTACCCTCTTTTCTGTAAAAAATCCTCTAGGTTTTCAATTTCTGAGTTCAGTTTTTGCCTTTTGCACTTGCTCAAAGTCTCAAACTCTCAGTTCATCTTGGTATTGGCTTTCAACACCCTATTTTCTAAAGATTGATCCTCTTTTGTTTGGGAATTTGACATTTTCTTTCCTTGCCTTGAAGTCACTCTTTGTCTTTGTTGACCTAGAGTTAACTTGTTGTTTTCTTCTCGTTTATCTAACTGAGTGAAATATTTTGTGAGGAAATCCAAAGGTCTGTGAACCTTTCCATTTGATCTTTGAGGTCAGTTTTCCAACATTTCTCTTTTGTTTGAGGTTTTTTTGTTCTTGTTTGAAAATTTGGTTATCTTTGTCCTTCTTGTTTATTCACAATGAGAGTGTATTTTTGTTTGTGTGAGGTTTTCTTCTGATTGTTTAATCCTGAAGAATGATTGACATTAGAATTTTTACGTCTGATCATCATTCACATATAAGAAAAATGACATATTTTAGTGATTGGTTTGGATATTAGAAGGCATTTCTAAATTTTTTTAGCATTACATTGGATTTGAGTGAGAAACAAATTGATTGAGGACATTGCATATTAGTGTTTGATAGTGAAATTTTTTTTTCTCCTTCCCTTAAATAGGCATTCATAAAAAGAAATGATTGCTTATCATATTTTATGCATTTTTTTGGAATTGAGTCATAACACCATCCGTTTCAATTTTATACACCTTTTGAGTAAAGAACAACTACAAAATGAAACCTAATTAAAAATTATATAGAACATTTTGTTTTTAGGATCTTCCACCAACATTAGACTAGGATTAGCACTTTGGATTAGGCTGTGAGCACAACTCTCCAAAGATTTTCAAAACAAACATTAGAATCCTAAGATAGGGAGAGTCAAATCCAATTTTCGTATAGGCTTTCTGGGATCCCCCTCTCACACAGGGGTTATGCACGATGTCACATTCGGAAGAATTATGGATATTATCCCTCCATGGTTCAACTGTTTGTAGTGGTCGGATTGTATATTGGGGGTCACTTGAGGGTATACCGACGATTATGTGTCAGAGCCTCTCGAGTTGATTTCAGAATTTTTATCATGCCCATATGTTCGGATCGGACTATCGATTGTACCCTCCTAGGGGATGACTGCGATTTGGTGTCCTTAGTTTCCATAATCTTTATGTACTTACACAAGGTGATGGTGAAGGGAAATCTCACTGTACCTAGAGCAAACATTGGTCAAACTCACTCGGGCTCCTTGGAGGGTAAATCCACAATTGTTGCGTGGAAGCTTGCACCAATGTGAAAGTCTATTAAGTAGGTCACCATTGTAATTGTTCCACCATATCCTATCCCCTTCTTGACTTGATCACATGACGTTGGATTTCATCACCAAATAGTACGATCATTGAGAGAAGTCTTGTTTGCTTGGTTTTTGATTCCTATATTTTATTAGCATATGTTGTTTCTTTTTGTTAGTTGGCCCTATATTTTCAGCATGTACTGTTATTCTCCAAAATTGAGCCTGTAGATGATAAAGGTCTTCACTGATCACGTAGGATGCAAGGGTTGCCTCCGGAAGGCTACCAACCCTTACCTCCTAACCCTCTAGAAGACAACTACCGTGGAGAGGTAGAAAATCAATCTGATGCTAGGAGTGTTGTTAATCCTCTGTTAGACAATTCGGAAGGTGCTTTGGTTACAATTGAGAATCCCACTCCTCGCACTACATTTGTGTCGACAATTCCTCTCGAACCACTTTTTATTCATTTAGACTCCCTTGGGAACGTCATAAATAAGGAGGTCCCATAGTTACCTGCGAGAGATTTTACCGAAACATATATGGGATCCACATAACCAATATTTGGTGATGAGTATAGGAATCTTGTTCATCCTACCACTGCAATAGATACAAATCCCACACCTACTTATTCTATATGGAGGGCTTCATCAGAATGCGATCTCTATGAGCATTTTGAATCCTTTCGACAACCCTTTAATCCTCATGAACCTCTTGTTGAAATTGGGCCATCTGGTCAAACTATGAATCACCCCATCGATCAGGTCATTAACCCTACTGTTATGTCAACACAAGTCTATCCTAATGCTGGACTCATCATATCAACTCATTCCCAAGGCACTTCGAACCCTACCCTTATTTTTTCAAACTTTCACTCTACAGCTCCACATGTTTCGCACGATCCTGCTGGGACATATTTTCACCTGAGAATGCAGACCCTTGCCAGCTAAATACAACTGTCTGGAGGGAAACCACCATCTAGTTGACCTATCCCTCTTGTAAGACCACCATCATATGGCAAGCCTACCCCTCTTGGGGGATAGCCCCCTTTTCATGTTCTTCCCAGAGGGAAACCTCCCTTTGCCAATCATACCCCAGTCGTTAATCCGCCGTTGGCAGGGGGGAAACCTTCATTTGCTGGAAACCCTTCACAATCCTGGGAAGTATCTTCAGGAGGCACATTTACCCAGCCCCACATTGGGGGGAACTCATATCATAACCCACAAGGAGGATTATCAAATCCTTTTCCTTCCCGACCATCTTATGGACAACCTTATTCGGGCATCCCAAACACCACCTGGAGTCCTCAAGGACAACAACCTCATCCTTCCCAAGGTCCTGATGTTTAACCTCCCCCTAATGTGTATCCTTTTCTGGGATCTACTTCTTACCCTCCTCAAGGGAAACATGTTTATCCTCCTTATGGGAAAGCAAATCACCCAGCTTATAATGCTCAGAACCCACTAGGTTATGCAAATGTTTCTCAACCATCATCAAATCCTATTTATCTTGGTCAACAACAACCATATGTAGGATGACCTACTGGTTACAATTATCTACCTAACCCATTTTATGGTCCTACTGATGTTCCTATGCCACACCAATATCATCCACAAATTAACCAACAACTACCTTTCCTTGCGACTCTGGATATCCCAGACTTGTCTCGGTTAACCAATGATCCTATTTTTCATTCACCAATTTGGCTAGTTACTCTAGCTAAAATTCCTTCTGATATTCCGAAATTTGACGGAAAATCTGGAGAAGATCCAAATAACCATGTAATGACTTTCCATTTGTGGTGTTCATCAAATTCCCTCATGGATGATTCTATACATTTGCGTCTTTTCTAGCAAACACTTATGGGCTCAGTATCAAAGTGGTATATTGAACTACCACGTGCTTCTTTTCATGATTTCAACTCCCTTGAAATGTCTTTCCTCACACACTTTCAACTACCTATTCACTACGAGACAAGCACCGAACTCTTGACCTCCCTTCATTAAACTGACTCCGTGCATGACTTCATGCATATCTATGACCATATTCATGAGTGGAGACGATGACGAAGGATGATCAAATTAATCATTCCTGACATATTATTGGTGGAGTGGTTTACTAAATCACTTTTACCCCCGATCGCTCGTGATGTTGTTATGGGTGGTGCGGTCACCGAGGAAGAAACCATTGCTCAGGATCATTACTTAGATTTGGTTTATTCACAATCTGGTACTTTGTATGATCTTCTTCCAAATGTTTCTCGAGATAATACCAATCCATCCAATCCATCATCCTCATCTCATGCGGACGATGTTATCATTTCTGTCAAAACTCAATCTACTTCCCAGTCAACCACACTCTCCTCTACCTCCCCCCAAACTCAGATCTCTAAGGTGAATGTAGTTCAATCACCGTGTGCTATGTCTATGTTAGAAGTTCTACAGCACTACCCCAGTAAACGTAGAACTCTCTTGGCTGCTATTGGCATTGTTTTTCCTAAGTCATCCAACCATATCATGTTTAACCTGGATAATTATACATCTCGACTCTCTCACCAACTTGCTTTCCAAGTTGATGTTTTTGTTCACAATCAACAAATTCACCAAACCATCTTGGATGAGGGAGCCTCTACTTGTTTCATGTCTTTAGCATGTTGGAAAAGTTTAAAATCACCCGCACTTAACAAATCCCCAATGATGTTAGGTACATTCGATGGGCGAGGTTTTCATCCCCATGGGATTTTACAGTCCCTGCCCATCTAGTTGGGTAGCAAAATCGTCACTGTTGATGTCGAGGTGGTCGATGCTCCCCTTGATTACAACTTATTACTTGGAAGAAGATAGTTTTATGCTATGACTGTCATTTCCTTGTCGGTATTTCGATGTGTAGAATTTCCTCATTAGGGAAAAATTGTTACTGTTGATCAGTTAGATTTTTGCACAACCGATGTTCGCACTCCCACTACCAACAACATTCCTTTCTTGAGAGACCATAAGATCATGTATGAAAGAGTTGGTGTTGGATTGTTGAAAGATTATAGACTTATGGGTACCTTCCCTACACCACTTCCACCGACTACACATCATATTTCCACTGTCGATATGATTTCGACCACGGCTTATCAATATTTGGAATCATCTCACCCTTGGATTGTACCTAGTCCATTGGAATTAAATGCTCTAGGTGAAATCATGCTACTTAGTCCAGCCGCAAAATCATATGTTTCTATCCAATCCACTTCTCCCTCTTCTAATGACCAACATCTATTGGCACCGGACAGTTACTCGATGCCATCACAGTTAAACTCCTTGTCGTCTGCGATTGAGTACATTTCCCCAATTTTTCCCTTTGATGAATCTATTATGGAAATTTTGAGAATTGAAGAGCTACCTTGGGATGATAACCATCATAGATCTTCTTTTCTTCCCCCTTGTGAATAAATTTGGGAAGATATATACTCTATCTTCCCTCCTGATGTTGATTTTTCGTTGTCTCCTGTGACTTCAAATTTCGATGATTTGGATCCTTTAGTTGACCTAGTGATCTCTTTGGTAGGCCTATTGGAGCATGATATCCTTACCCATGATGAGACCCTCGACATGTATTCCTTCCAGAGTGATTTTCTTCCATCCAGTGAAGATCTCTTGGAAGCCATGACCGAGTTTTGTCCCTTGACATGGTGTCCTTCCAGAGCGTTATTCTCTTGGAAGTCATGATTAAGGAGAGGCCCCGAGCATAGTTTTCTCTTCTCTGTAGAAAGCTCGTTAAAAAATGAAACAAAGGTCATGAGCACCGTTTCTTTTCTCTGTGGCAAGCTCATTAAAAAATGAAACAAAAGCTTTGAGCATAGTTTTTCTCTCTGTGGCAAGCTCATTAAAAAATGAAACAAAAATATGGGGATTGAACCCGGAGCCCTGAGCATAGTTCTTTTTCTGTGTCAAGCTCATTAAAAAATGAAACAATCACCTCTCTTGAACCTTCTTTTCATCCGCTCTTATCCTTTTTCTCCATCTAGTAGAGAAATTTGTGACAACCTCAACGTCGGTGAATGAATTGAAGCTTGGATGGCATGTCTCCAGCCTTTGATGATCATTCTGGAGTTAAGTCACTAACTTTGAAGCTGGGGGCATACTGAGCTTAGTCTTTGTTCTTTATCATGCTCGAAAAACATGAGAAACAAACCGAGTATACTTTTATCACTTTTTCAGACTCTCATGGATATACAAAAAAGGAACCCCTTAGAGTCGTCTTTGAGCTTTTTTTAGACTCTCTAAACATGAAAGGATTTTCGAGTGATCTTGCTTCCTTTCCCACTCATTAAAAGGTTTGAAAGGGAATTTTTCGAGCGATAATTTATCTCTTTTTAGGCCTTGCGAGACTACCATTATGAAAAAGTACAACATTGGAGTCATCTTTAAGTTGTTTTCAGACTCTCTAAATATGAAAACCATCAAGTTTACCTTCTCTGGACTCATTAAACAATCATACATTGAAGGGCCCATATGGGATCGAACCCTTAATTCTTCCAGTTCGTTAAACAAAGGAAGAGGGACTTACCAAAGGTGAATCATATCGAGCATGTGTTACCCTCCTTGAGCTCGTTAAATTAAAAAGAGGTATGTGTCTATCTGGATGGGGGAAAAAATTGAAGGAAGCAAGCCAAGCAGTTTTTGTAACTCTACCAATAACTCTTACGGTCACCCTTGAACATGACACTTTGTCCTTGCATGAATTTTAAACCACTAAACCTCTGCACTGAGCCAATCCTCTAAGTTTCTTTTACTCCTTTGGGTCACTTGACGAAAGTCACAGAATCCACTGCATCATCAAGTTTTGGTCCATGTCAAGTTTTCGCTGTTGTGCCTCAGTGTTCAAGGGAAGTATTTTCCTCGGGAGTCAGCCATCACAAATATCTTGTTTCAATACCCATGTTAGTCCATGTTCATTTGATCTACCAATTACATCTTTTTGTCAGTTTTGTGTCATTGATGAGGGATACATCAAGGCCCTCCTTCGATGAGTCTATTCCTGTTGACTTCAACACATTATCCAGGAACTAGAATTAGAAACCAATTAGTACTTTGGGACCTACATGCCTCAATGGCAGGCCTTCGCACGTTCGACAATGGGTTTACATCATTGACACCTGATTGGATGATTCCATGAATGTTCGACTTCGGCTCATCTATTCACATTCGTTGGAATGTACTAGAGTACCTTGGGAATCATTGACATCAATGGTGATATCCCTCGCGCTTATTAATGATTTACCTCATTGACCAGTAATCAAGTGGTTTCTACCATGTTCGACATCAGGACATCTATTCACATGGTTAGATTTATACTACATAGAGATAGGTAAGAAGACCTTGGGTTGAGTTTTCACTCTGATGCTCTTATGTACTTTGCCCAGGTTGCGAAGGAGTTCTTTTGAACTATGAAACATATATTGTTACATATATCCACTTTGTATTGGTCGTGGCTATGTCTTGTCGCCTCATAGATCTACTGTGTATTCTTTGTGGCTATGATCATTTCAAGTCACAGGATTATAGATCCACATTGTATATTCAATGGCTATACCTTTTGTCAATATAATTATGGATTCACAGTTTATTTTAGGCGGCCATACCTAAAAGAGTGTTTATCACTCAAGCATAGGTATGCCTACCTTGGGTTTGAAACATGTCATAATATTTGTTTGATGGTTGTGTGTAGATTTTTCTAGCCTCTCTGCATCCATACCCTTGCTCAAAAAAGTCTAAAAAGTACTTCAGTCATCATTGTCTTCTGACTTCACACTTTGGGGGGCAATCTGTTACACATCAAAATTACTCACTTCAATAGTGTCACAAGTGTCATCATTACAAGTGTTGTAAGTGTTGCATATTGTTCGCAAGTGTCGTATATTGACCATAAGTGTCACAAACATCATACTTCCATATTTCCTATTTTGTGCCTCTAACGACATCATAAGGACACTTAAGACACCTCAAAGCCTAGTTTTGAAGAACAGAAATCACTTGACAGGGAGTACAAACTTTTTTCCACTGAAAGAACCACTCAAAAATGGATTTTGGAGAGGAGTGCTCCCCTACCCACTGTTAGGGAGTGCTAGCACTCCATGGGCCTCTTTGGGGGAGTGTTTGAGCACTCTGTGCACCCTTTTGGGGGAGCTCTACCCTTTTTGATCGAATGTTTGGTTTGTTGGAGGAAATCAGGGGACAATCTCCTCAATATCGGAAGGTAGTTGGGTTCGAATCTTGGGTCAAGGCATGATCTTAGGGAAGATACTCAACTGAAGGAGATGAATCCTCAACTTATCCCAAATATCTCTCAAGTGGTTGGGTCTCTCCAAGGTTATATAAGGAGGCCTTCTCATGGTGAAAGGTACAATAGAGACTAGAGATTGATACCAAACTTATGATCCTATAAGTGGTATTGACAGAAAGGATTGGAGATGTGAAACTTGTGATCTTATAATTGAGATGTCATCAAAGCAATAAATGTAGATTACTTGAGCAAAGGGGTTGGAAAAGGAAAACAGGAAGAATCTGTTGCACCTTCATCAAAGGATTGTAAGTACTTTTACTTGTTCTTATAAATATATCAATGCTTGGCATGTTTCTTTCAAAATTAAGTTTGTTCCACATGATTTTGTCTTCAGTATATAGATATATATTTGAGCTAATATCTATTAAGAACCAAACATCAATATAGCATAGAAAAACCTCCGGAAAAGTACTCAACTCCTTGAAAAAGAGATAATTTCAGATTATATGCCTCTTCGAGGGGGAAACCTCCTTTTACCCCACTTAAATGTTCAAGTACAAGATGATTCAAAATGAAAATGTCTCCTTCGTATATATAGGAGACTAGGAGGTATAATTACAACTAATGGCCTAAAGACGACATAAATAAAATAACATTACTAATATTATATGCCCCAATTAAGGGGTAATAAATAACATTACTAATCTAATATGCCCCAATTAAGGGGTAATGAGCCAATATTAGGGCTTAACATGCCCCTCCCCTTGAGACAAGTGTTGTCCGCAATGCTTGAGTAACTCTGGATGCTTCTGTATAAAAGAATCGTCTTCCCAAGTGGAATCTTCAGCCGGTAGTTTCCTCCATTTAATGAGATACTCTGAAATGGATCTATTCCTCAGTTGGAGAATTCTTGTGTCAGTGATGGCTTCAGGATCCAATATGATTTTTCCTTCCTCATCAAGTTCTGGCAATATAGTTTGAACTAGGATCTTGTTGCCTATAACCTTCTTTAAGGATGAAACATGGAAAACTGGGTGTACTCGTGAAGATGCAGGCAGCTCCAATTGTATGCCATAGTACCAATATTTTGCAACACTTTATAAGGGCCATAG
>JASDQU011400675.1:0-44484 GCA_032191745.1 Picea mariana
AACCACAAATTGCGAGTGATTTAACTTATCACCAAAACTCCACAATTTGAAGTTGTGCATCGTTGGTGAGTCAACCACAATCGTCGATATTCGAGGCTATAAATCTGATGGTCCTAACTAATTGTGGGATTGGAACTAGTGTGATATTTAATTCTCCTTCCGATCTCCGCAATATATCACTATCGTTGATCTGGCGATTGCACATCCGACGGTCACAACTCAATCCGACTTAATTTGATCGATTGTTGGATCACCCACAGTCATCGATATCTGAGTCTATGAGATCTAACGATCTAGACCAATTGTGGGATTGGAACTAGTGAGTTGCTTAATTCTTCTTTCGCTCCCCGCAATTCATCCCTGTCGTTGATCTGGCGATTGCGCATTCGATGGTCACAACTCAATTCGACTTAATTTGATCGCTTGTTGGATCAACCACAGTCGTCGATATTCGAGTCTATGAGATCTGATGATCTAGACCAATTGCGGGATTGTAACAAGCGAGTTGTTTAATTCTTCTTTCGCTCCCTGCAATTCATCCATGTTGTTGATCTGTCTTACATATCCGACGGTCACAATTCTCCAACAGTCCTCAAGCCCACGGTCACTCATATGACCGACATCCGTTATATGAGATGATCAACACCATCAATTTCTTGATTGGACGACTGTTGAGGCTTCTCACCCTGAGCTTATGCTTTTCCTTCCGAGCTTTGATCTCTGCATAT
Source organism: Picea mariana (assembly GCA_032191745.1). Lineage (NCBI taxonomy): Eukaryota > Viridiplantae > Streptophyta > Pinopsida > Pinales > Pinaceae > Picea > Picea mariana. The sequence continues at coordinate 729 of JASDQU011400675.1, forward strand.
TGTTCACTCCTCCTCCCGAGATTCATTTTTTCTTCCGAACTTTTATCTAAGCTTATTGTTCACTCCTCCTCCTGAGCTTATTCTTTTCTTGTTTTCCATCGTCATTGTTGTTCTTTAGATCAATGACAAGCACACTCTTCCTATAAAATATTCCAACATATAGGCCCTGTTTCTTAGTGGTCAGTTTGGCAATAGTGCAGGACCCGATATACTTGTTGACCTCTTGTCGAAGTCTCTTCTAGTAGAAATGTTTCTGTAGCATCGCCACTGTATTTTTGACATTGAAGTGTCCTGCCATCTGACTGTAGTGGGCTTCCCAGATCAACTTTGCTTTCTCGCTTGATGGAACACAGATATGACCCAGATGACACAACAACCCATCCTGAATATGGAAATTATCAACAACTACGTTTGCACCCAACATTTGGTAGGTGGCGACGAAGTTCGGGTCTGTCTCATAGAGTTGGGGCCATCCATAGGTCTCATGGCCACAAGAGTCTAGCACCATGGTGAGTGCCACAACTGGCAGTCTGCTGAGGCAATCAGCAGCGCAGTTGGTGCTTCTTGTTTTATACTTGATGTTGAGGTGGAATTGTTGCAAGTATGTGGACCACTTTTGATGGTGACCATTCTGTAATTTTCCTTATGTCTGCATGAACTGCAGTGGCTTATAATAAGTGTGAATGATTGTCTCCTTCCCAAGAATGTAATGTCTCCACTGGCGGGAGGCTTTCACAATGGATTACATTTCTTTGTCGTAAGTAGGGAACTTAAGGACAACATCTGATAGTGTCTCACTATGATAGGCCACGAGGTGGTCGTGCTGAGTGAGAACAATGCCCACAACATAGTTTGAAGCATCTGTCCTGAACTCAAATGGTTGTTGCAGGTCTGGTAGTGAAAGTAATGGGGTTGACCACAAGAACTGCTTCAAATCATCGAACGCATGTCATTGGTATCGACCCCATGCAAATTTTTCCTTACCACCACCCCTGGTTATTTAGCTGAGGGACCATGCAATATGGGAGAATCCCAACACGAACCTGCAGTAGAAATTGGCAAGTCCCAAGAAGCTTCTAAGCTCAGTGACTGTGGTTGGGGTTGGCCAGTCAACGATGACTTGGATCTTGGCTGGATCCACATGTACGCCATGTTGATCAACGATGTACCCAGGTAATGGAGCCTGTCCATGCCAAAGGAGCATTTTTCCAAGTTGGCGTATAGCTTGTGCTACCACAGGGTGTGCAGAACCTGCTGAATATGTTGCAAGTGTTCGACCCAAGTCTTGTTTTAAATGAGAATGTCATCCAGATACACCACTACAAAAGTATTGGTGAATGGTCGCAGGATATTGTCCATCATCCTCATGAAAGTGGTTGGAGCATTTGTCAAACCAAAGGGCATGACCAACCACTCAAAAATGCCTTCCTTTGACTTAACGACAATCTTCCATACATCTGTATGTTCTATCAGGACCTGGTGGTAGCCAGAATTCAAATCAATCTTACTGAATTATTTGGCCCCCGTGAGTTGATCAAGGAGGTCGTCGATTTAGGAAATCGGGTACCGGTTTCTGACTATGATTTTATTCAGAGCCCGAAAATCAATGCAGAGTCGCCAGGTTCCATCTTTCTTCTGTACCAACACGCCTGGGCTCCCACAAGGTGATGAGCTAGGAAGGATGTGCCCCTTGTGGAGAAGTTCTTGGATCTGTCGCTTGATATCCTCATTCTCTAACAGAGAGCGGCGATAGACTGGCCCATTGGGCAGCGGTGCGTCGGGGGTAGGATTGATGGGGTGCTTGACCTGGCAATGCAGAGGTACCCTGGTAGGTGAGGAGAAGATATTCGAGTATTCTTCCATGACCTTATCTACTTGCTTCTATTGTGTGGAGAAGTCGACCGCAGAGAACCTGGATGTGGTTGTGATATTTCACTCATTCTGAGAGCGAATCACGAAGAAGAAAAACTTCCCCATCTAAGAGATGACCTTCCTGCATTTCTTAGCATAGATCAAGGAAATAGCATTAGGTGGGACTGCCTTAGGTATCCTGTACAATTTCATGTTCAAAGTAATATTAACACTACAAGGCCTAGACTCATATACAACATGACGTTTCCATAAATAAGGTTGGCCCAAAAGAACATCACAAACTTAGAGAGGAGAAACATCACACAATACCTCATCTTTGAAGGGCTTGACGTTGTATGACAGTTGGCACTGTTGGCTGACGCGGAGATCGGTTCCTTGGCAGAGCCATCCAATGGTGTAGGGTTGTGGGTGCGGCGTTGTCGGCAGGGCCAACCGCTTGATGACCTCTGCTGAGATGAGGTTCTTTTGGCTACTGCTATCAATGATGAAGTGCAGCAGGGTGTCTTTTACCAACATCTATGAATGGAAGAGGCACTCTCCTTCTTCTGGCTCATCTGGTTCACCAGGTTGGAGCTTGGTGGTAGCAACGGTGGAACTGGGTTCTGCGTCAATGATCTGTATTCTCCTTTCTGGTTCTTACTTGGAGTCAGAACCCATATTTGATTTAGAGGATTTCACTTCGGCCACCAGCGACTTCTTTGAGCAGAAATCAACAGTGTTATGCCAAGGTCTCTTATGGAAGTTGCACCACTTCTCAGTATATTTCTTTGTCTTTTTGATGTCCTTATTTTCTTGCGGCTTGGACTGGTTGTCCTGATACTGTCCATATTTTCTCTATCTTTTGTTATGTGGGTTGGGGCTGCCCTTTCCTGGCTTTTGCTGTGAGGGGTTCCCAGGCCCAAATTTTCACGTCTTTTGTTTGAGCTTCTGCTCGATTTTGACGGCATATCAGTAGGCCACGCCCAAGGATGATATGTCCAGAAATTCCATTTTAGTCTGGATGTATCTATGCAAAGCACTGATATACTTGAGCACCAGATGTCGCTCTGAATCTTTGATACCCATCTTGGTGCACAAGGTATGGAAGATATTTGTGAAATTTGGCACTACTTGGTCACTTTCTTGCCGCAATGTGGTCCATTTGGTATACAAGTTGTCATAACTTATGACAAGGTAGTATTGTTCCTTAATAGCATCCCGGAAGGATTCCCGGGTGGTCGTGACTGTAAATAATGAGGGTTCCTAATCCGAAAATATCTTTTAATGATTGTGTTTGAGTTATTAAGCATGTGTGTATTAACCATTCAGGAAGCTAATGAAAGATAATGAAGATAAGAGAATTATATCACAACCATAATACAAAATAATAATTTGAGCTGAAGCAATAAGAACAACAAACCATAACAAGAGAAGTGATAACGGAGTTTGGCACAAAATTGCCTACGTCTCCAAGCCTTTGTCTCAGTGGGGGAGGCTTCTTTATTAATTCTTCAATGCTTGCAAAGTACAGAAAAATCACATCAAATGGACTCCATTCTAATCTCACTGTGTTCTGCTCGACCTCAGAAATCCAATGCAACTGACAGAACATAAAAAGGCTAAGTATAGCCTCCGGAAATGGCCTCCAAAGTTCTTCTAGTTCGCTGGTTTTCTCTGCATAAATAACATTGTTCTGCTTTAATATTTATCAATTTGACCTCCTAGTGTAGTGGTAAATATTATTGTTAAATAATGTGAGGTTGTGAGATCAAATCCCAACAACCCATGATTTCTTCAATTGAAATTTGCAAAATATACTTTAAAATATGGTTCTATCCACTTGTGGCATAAAAATCGGGAATGAATGCCTTATTATAAGGTTTGAAAACCATATAATAAAATCGTGGCACGAAATTATGACTTGAGCGAACTCTTGTTTTTGTTTTTTATGGTTAATTAACCATATATTACAAAGTTTTTTTTAACCCATGGCATAAGTTCGTGGCAAGAATATATTCGACGCGTTTTTATGGTTTGAACACCATATTTTATGGCACAGGACTTGGGAAATACCATATATAATATGGATAATAATAACCCCAATCTATAATACCCATTTCACCATATTTGTGGCATAAGATATGCATAAAGTGCTTTTAATATGGCATATCCAAACCATATTACATATGGTTTTATAACCATAATACCACAACGTGGCATACCATATCCCTTCTTAAACCATATCCCTTCTTAAATGGGTACTTTGTCCACTTTATAAAATATTCATGGCTTATCCACTTTAATGACCACAATATATATAGTTTTTAAAAATAACCATATATTATAATATATAATTCCTCCTTAAAATTTAATAACTTGTCATATTTTACCAATCTCAACATGCCATGTGTTGTCATGGGATTGGCCCATGTAGAAACCGGTCAGATGTTAGGTGTCCACACAGAAATCTACCACTTGTCACCTATGCAACCTGCCATGTGTCAATTATGCATTTTTTTCCTGCTTATGCAAAACTTCCAAATGCGATAACTTTCGCATACGATGTCGAATTTACAATCCGTTTGCATCGTCAGAAAACTTGTGAAGAGCACTGTGTGATCATGTCATTTTCTTGAGCATTAAACAACTTTTATTTTTAGGCCTTTCTGAGCCCCATCAAGCTCCTGGATCAAATTCTAGATCACACCTCCCCACTAAAATACCTTTTGGTCCCCAAAAGGTTACTGACCAGTCAACAAGCTCAGGATAGGCCACCCGACTTATCCTCTGTCTTTGAACTCTATCTTGTGCACCTGTCTTATCAAGATCAACTATAACACAATCATGACAACTGACATCATAGTGTTAGCCATTTGAACTCAGTCACATTTCCCTTAAGCCACTATCATCCATGTAGACAACATTACTAATGATAGCATCAAAAACATGACTGCAAATTAGTTGATATACTTATAATATTTGCACGACATGAGCTTATCTTGAAGCAACCTGTGATTGATTTTCCACTCAACAATCATTTCTTGTTCTTGCTTAAGATCGATTACTTCATTTGAAACAATTATTGGTTTGTTGCTTGCTTGAACTGCCTTCTTTAATTGTTCCATTGTTTGAAGTGTTTTATTTGCCTTAACATGATGAGGATGAACCACATAATCTTGACCTGCTTTGGTTAATTGATATTCATTCTTTGTCCTATTGAAGATTGCCTTACGATCATATAAGTATGGACTACCTAAGACCATTCTACATTCACTTAACATCACTACATCACATGTTACCTCGTCCACATACTTAGATGAAATTGCAAATTTGATTGTGCACTGCTTTGTTATGTGCATTTGATGATGATTTCTTATCCATTTAAGTGTGTAAAGCTTATGATGTACTTGTGTTTTTAACCCCAATTGTTTAACCAATTCTTCGGAGATTAGATTGGATTGAGATCCACTGTCGATTAATGTGTTTATCTTAGTGTGTCGCATGATTACCCTTATATGAAACAAGTTACTTCTACAATCAATGCCTTCACCAATTTTACCTGTCATACCAACCAATGAGACCTTAGATTCATCACCTGAATCTGATCCCAAGTCTATGGGTCTTGTCGTTGCTGCAACTGTTTGCCTTTCCTTCTTTTCCTTGAACCACTTTGGCCTCTTCTCGGGATGCAACTGCCAACATTTGTCCTCATCATGTCCCTCTTTTCTGCAATGCTTGCAAGAGAGCTTCTCGTCCTTTCTTAACACTACATTTGAATTCTTTCCATGCCATTTCCTCTTGTCCTCTTTCCTTGAAGACGATGATTCCCCTGATACACCTTCTTTTTCTGCTTCATTGTATGTCACTTGAACAGAAACCTCATCAAGGTTAGTGGGTCCAAACATGAATACAGTGTTTCTAATATGTGCAGGTAAACCTTCTATATACTTCATAAGGGTTTCCTATGTATGTAAAGGGATATATAACATCAATGCCATTTTTCAAAAGCCATCTGTATACTCTTGCATTGTTTGTCATTTTATTAGTTTTAAATATTGCCATTCAATTAATGCTTTTTCTTTATAACCCAAAGGATAGAATTGTTTCCCAAGTGCATAAATGAAGCTTTGCCATGATGGAAATACATTACCCAGGTAAACTCTCAAATGCGATAACTTTCACATACGATGTTGGATTTACAATCCATTTGCATCGTCAGAAAGCTTGCGATGAGAACTGCGTGATCATGTCATTTTATTGAGCATTCAACAACTTTGATTTTTAGGCCTTTCTGAGCCCCATCAAGCTCATGGATCCAATTCTAGATCACACCTCCCCACTAAAAGACCTTTTGGTCCCCAAAAGGTTACAGACTAGTCAACAAGCTCGAGAAAGGCCACCCAGCTTGTCCTATGTCTTTGAACTCTATCTTGTGCACCTGTCTTATCAGGATCAACTGTAACACAATCATGACAACTGACAACATATTGTTAGCCATTTGAACTCTTTCACATTTCACTGAAGCCACTATCATCCATGTAGACAACATTACTAATGATAGTATCAAAAACATGACTGCAAATGAGTTGATATACTTATAATATTTGCACGACGTGAGCTTATCTTGAAGAAACCTATGATTGATTTTCCATTCAACAATCATTTCCTTTTCTTGCTTAAGATTGATTACTTCATTTGAAACAATTATTGGTTTTTTTCTTGCTTGAACTGCCTTCTTTAATTAATCCATTGTTTGAAGTGTTTTATTTTCCTTAACATGATGAGCATGAACCACATAATCTTGACCTGCTTTGGTTAATTGATATTCATTCTTTGTCTTGTTGAAAATTGCCTTACAATCATATAAGTATGGACTACCTAAGACCATTCCACATTCACTTAACGACACTACATCACATGTTACCTCATCCACATACTTAGATAAAAATGAAAATTTGATTGTGCACTACTTTGTTATGTGCATTTGATGATTATTGCTTATCCATTTAAGTGTGTAAGGCTTATGATGTACTTGTGTTTTTAACCCCAATTGTTTAACCAATTCTTCAAAGATTAGATTAGATTGAGATCCACTGTCGATTAATGTGTTTATCTTAGTGTGTCGCATGATTACCCTTATATGAAACAAGCTACTTCTACAATCAATGCCTGCACCAATTTTACCTATCATACCAACCAATGAGACCTTAGATTCATCACCTGAATCTGATCCCAAGTCTGTGGGTCTTGTTGTTGCTACAACTGTTTGCCTTCCCTTCTTTTCCTTGAACCACTTTGGCCTCTTCTCTGGATGCAACTACCAACATCTGTCCTCATCATGTCCCTCTTTCTTGCAATGCTTGCAAGAGGGCTTCTCATCCTTTCTTGCCACTGCATTTGAATTATTGCCATGCCATTTCCTCTTGTCCTCTTTCCTTGAAGATGATGATTCCCCTGATACACCTGCTTTTCCTGCTTCAATGTATGTCACTTGAACAGAAACCTCATCAAGGTTAGTGGGTCCAAACATGAATACAGTGTTTCTAATATGTGCAGGTAAACCTTCTATATACTTCATAAGGGTTTCCTATGTATGTAAAGGGATATATAACATCAATGCCATTTTTCAAAAGCCATCTGTATACTCTTGCATTGTTTTTCATTTTATTAGTTTTAAATATTGCCATTCAATTAATGATTTTTCTTTATAACCCAAAGGATAGAATTGTTTCCCAAGTGCATAAATGAAGCTTTGCCATGATGGAAATACATTACCCACTTGTTGTGTTCCATTTTGCAACTTGCTTTGCCACCATATGAGAGTTGTCCCTGCAAGTCTCAAAGATGCCAACTTGATTTGCGTGACCTCATCCTTGATCTGCTGCACACTGCAGTAAACCTCCATTTGCCTAACCCAATTGTCAAGTTTCTATGCATTTACTTCACCATCATATATGGGAAACTCAAATTTAACATCAAGTTTTAATAATGGCATTTCATTCTTATGTTTATGAACATGTTTCTTTGCATTAGATTTAGAACTTGAACTTGAAGAAGAAGGAGAAGAAGGATGTGATGATGGAGGTGAAGGAGGAATCTGAGGAGGATCCTCTTCCTCTTCACTTTTTCCCTTTTAATATTTCCCAAGAACTGGTCACTTTCGTTCCAAGTAATCGTCGTACAAAACTTTCACCATCTCCGACATAGCAAGGAAAGTTTTTTTAAACTCTTTCTCATCAAGAGAAATTCCCTCTTTCGATGCCATCTTCTCGGTGTGAGAAGCTCTCTTTCTCAATCCAATTAATGGATTCTCTGCAACAAGCTCGCCTTCACCACGCTGTAGCTTTTCCCTAGTTAACATGCAAAACTCAAATCCAAACGTCAACTAGCTCTGATACCACTTGATCCGAAAAGATCTTTTAATGACTGTGGTTGAGTTATTAAGAATGTGTGTATTAACCATTCAAGAAGCTAATGAAAGAGAATGAAGATAAGAGAATTATATCATAGCCATAATACAAAATATAGATCTGAACTGAAGCAATAAGAACAACAAACGATAACAAGAGAAGTGATAATGGAGTTCGGCACAAAATTGCCTACGTCTCCAGGCCTTTGTCTTAGTGGGGGAGGTTTCTTTATTAATTATTCAATTCTTTAAAAGTACAGAAAAAACACATCAAATGGACTCCATTATGATCTCACTGTGTTCTGCTCGACAAAATCCAATGCAACTGACGACACATAAAAATGTTGAGTATAGCCTCCAGAAATGGCCTCCAAAGTTCTCTTAGTTAGTTGGTTTTCTTTGCATAAATAACACCGTTCTACTTTAATTTGCATCAATTTGACCTCCTGGTATAGTGGTAAACCTTTAGGTTAAATAATGTGAGGTTGTGGGATCAAATCCCAACCATCCATGATTTCTTGGCTTGAAATCTGCAAAATATACTTTAAAATATGGTTCTATCAACATGTGGCATAAAAATGGGGAATGAGTGCCTTATTATAAGGTTTGAAAACCATATAATAAAATCGTGGCATGATATTATGACTTGAGCGCACTCTTTTTTTGGTTTTTTATGGTTAATTAACCATATATTAAAAAAAAAAAAATTAACCCAATTTTTTTTTAACCCATGGCATAAGTTCGTGGCAAGAATATATTCGGTGCATTTTTATGGTTTGAACACCATATTTTATGGCACAGGACTTGGGAAATACCATATATAATATGGATAATAATAATCCCCAACCTATAATACCCACTTAACCATTTTCCTGGCATAGGATATGCATAAAGTGCTTTTAATATGGCATATCCAAACCATATGGTTTTATAACCATAATACCACAACGTGGCATACCATATCCCTTTTTAAATGGGTAGACAAAATAAAATATTCGTGGCTTATCCACTTTAATGACCACAATATATATAGTTTTTAAAAATAACCATAAATTATAATATATAATTCATCCTTAAAATTTAATAACTTGCTATATTTTACCAATCTCAACATGCCATGTGTTGTCATGAGATTGGTCCATGTAGAAACTAGTCAGATGTCAAGTGTCCACACAGAACTCTACCACTTGCCACCTATGCAAATTGCCATGTGTCAATTATGCATTTTTTTCCTGCTTATGCAAAACTTCCAAATGCGATAACTTTCGCATACGATGTCAGATTTACAATCTGTTTGCATCGTCGAAAAGATTGCGAAGAGCACTGCGTGATCATGTCATTTTCTTGAGCATTCAACAAATTTGATTTTTAGGCTTTTTTGAGCCCCATCAAGCTCCTGGATCCAATTCTGGATCACACCTCCCCACTAAAAGACCTTTTGGTCCCCAAAAGGTTGTTGACCAGTCAAAAAGCTAGGGATAGGCCACCCGACTTGTCCTCTGTCTTTGAACTCTGTCTTGTGCACCTGTCTTATCAGGATCAACTATAACACAATCATGACAACTGACAGCATATTGTTAGCCATTTGAACTCTGTCACATTTCGCTGAAGCCACTATCATCCATGTAGACAACATTACTAATGATAGTATCAAAAACATGATTGCAAATGAGTTGATATACTTATAATATTTGCACGACATGAGCTTATCTTGAAGCAACATGTGATTGATTTTCCATTCAACAATCATTTCCTGTTCTTACTTAAGATCGATTACTTCATTTGAAACAATTATTGGTTTGTTTCTTGCTTGAACTGCCTTCTTTAATTGTTCCATTGTTTGAAGTGTTTTATTTGCCTTAACATGATGAGCATGAACCACATAATCTTGACCTACTTTGGTTAATTGATATTCATTCTTTTTCTTATTGAAGATTGCCTTACGATCATATAACTATGGACTACCTAAGGCCATTCTACATTCACTTAATGGCACTACATCACATGTTACCTCGTCCACATACTTAGATAAAATTGCAAATTTGATTGTGCACTACTTTGTTATGTGCATTTGATGATGATTTCTTATCCATTGAAGTGTGTAAGGGTTATGATGTGCTTGTGTTTTTAACCCCAATTGTTTAACCAATTCTTCAGAGATTAGATTAGATTCAGATCCATTGTCGATTAATGTGTTTATCTTATTGTGTCACATGATTACCCTTATATGAGACAAGTTACTTCTACAATCAATGCCTTCACCAATTTTAATTGTCATACCAACCAATGAGACCTTAGATTCATCACCTGAATCTGATCCCAAGTCTATGGGTCTTGTTGTTGCTGCAACTGTTTACCTTCTCTTATTTTCCTTGAACCACTTTGGCCTCTTCTCAGGATGCAACTGCCAACATCTGTCCTCATCATGTCCCTCTTTATTGCAATGCTTGCAAGAGGGATTCTCATCCTTTCTTGCCACTACATTTGAATTCTTTCCATGACATTTCCTCTTTTCCTCTTTCCTTGAAGATGATGATTCCCTTGATACACCTACTTTTCCTGTTTCAATGTATGTCACTTGAACAGAAACCTCATCAAGGTTAGTGGGTCCAAACATGAATAAAGTGTTTCTAATATGTGCAGGTAAACCTCCTATATACTTCATAAGGGTTTCCTGTGTATGTAAAGGGATATCTAACATCAATGCCATTTTTCAAAAGCCATCTGTATACTCTTGCACTGTTTGTTCTTTTCTTAGTTTTACAGATTGCCATTCAATTAATGTTTTTTCTTTATAACCCAAAGGATAGAATTGTTTCCCAAGTGCATAAATGAAGCTTTGCCATGATGGAAATACATTACCCACTTGTTGTGTTCCGTTTTGCAACTTGTTTTGCCACCATATGAGAGTTGTGCCTGCAAGTCTCAAAGATGCCAACTTGATTTGTGTGGCCTCATCCTTGATCTACTGCACACTACAGTAAACCTCCATTTGCCTAACCCAATTGTCAAGTTTCTCTGTATTTACTTCACCATCATATATGGGCAACTCAAATTTAACATCAAGTTTTAATAATGGCATTTCATCCTTATGTTTATGAACATGTGTCTTTGCATTAGATTTAGAACTTGAACTTGAAGAAGAAGGAGAAGAAGGATGTGATGATGGAGGTGAAGGGGGAATCTGGGGAGGATCCTCCTCCTCTTCACTTTTTCCCTTTGAATATTTTCCAATAACTGGTCTCTTTCATTCCAAGTAATCCTCGTACAAAACTTTCACCATCTTCGACATAGCAAGGAAAGTTTTTTGAAACTCTTTCTCATCAAGAGAAAGACCCTCTTCCGATGCCATCTTCTCAGTGTGAGAAGCTCTCTTTCTCAATCCAATTAATGGATTCTCTGCAACAAGATTGCCTTCACCACGTTGTATCTTTTCCCTAGTTAACATGCAAAACTCTTATCCAAACGTCAACTAGCTCTAATACCACTTGATCCGAAAAGATCTTTTAATGACTATGGTTGAGTTATTAAGAATGTGTGTATTAACCATTCAGGAAGCTAATGAAAGAGACTGAAGATAAGAGAATTATATCATAGCCATAATACAGAATATAGATCTAAACTGAAGCAATAAGAACAACAAACCATAACAAGAGAAGTGATAACGGAGTTCGGCACAAAATTGCCTACGTCTCCGAGCCTTTGTCTTAGTGGGGGAGGCTTCTTTATTAATTCTTCAATTCTTTAAAAGTACAGCAAAAGCACATCAAATGGACTCCATTCTGATCTCACTATGTTCTGCTCGACCTCAGAAATCCAATGCAACTGACGGCACATAAAAAGGCTGAGTATAACCTCCGGAAATGGCCTCCAAAGTTCTCCTAGTTCGTTGGTTTTCTCTGCATAAATAATATTGTTCTACTTTAATCTACCTCAATTTGACCTCCTGGTGCAGTGGTAAATCTTTTGGTTAAATAATGTGAGGCTGTGGGATCAAATCCCAACAACCCATGATTTCTTGGCTTGAAATCTGCGAAATATACTTTAAAATATGGTTCTATCCACCTGTGGCATAAAAATGGGGAATGAGTGCCTTATTATAAGGTTTGAAAACCTTATAATAAAACCGTGGCATAAAATTATGACTTGAGCGCACTCTTGTTTTTGTTTTTTTATGGTCAATTAACCATATATTACAAAATATTTTTAACCCATGGCATAAGTTCGTGGCAAGAATATATTCGACGCATTTTTATGTTTTGAACACCATATTTTATGGCACAAGACTTGGGAAATACCATATATAATATGGATAATAGTAACCCCCAATCTATAATACCCACTTAACCATAATTGTGGCATAAGATATGCATAAAGTTCTTTTAATATGACATATCCAAACCATATTACATATGGTTTTATAACCATAATACCACAATGTGGCATACCTTATTGCTTTTTAAATGGGTACTTTGTCCACTTTATAAAATATTCATGGCTTATCCACTTTGATGACCACAATATATATAGTTTTTAAAAATAACCATATCTTATAATATATAATTCCTCCTGTAAATTTAATAACTTGCCATATTTTACCAATCTCATCATGCCACGTGTTGTCATGGGATTGACCCATGTAGAAACCAGTCAGATGTCAAGTGTCCACACAGAACTCTACCACTTGTCACCTATGCAACCTGCCATGTGTCAATTATGCATTTTTTTCTTTCTTATGCAAAACTTCCAAATGCGATAACTTTTGCATACGATGTTGGATTCACAATCCGTTTGCATCATCGAAAAGCTTGCGACGAGCACTGTGTGATCATGTAATTTTCTTGAGCATTCAACAACTTTGATGTTTAGGCCTTTCTGAGCCCCATCAAGCTTCTGGATCCAATTCTGGATCAGTTCCTTTGTTTTCTTTTTCTCAGAGAAAGTTTCCCACCAATCTTTGACATGGGGAATGGCTTTGAGGAGCGCAAAAGTAATCTTTTATCTATTTGAAAAGTTATGGATAGAAAAATACCCTTCTAGTAGATTCAACCACTTGTCTATAGCATATGAGTCTATATGACCTTCAAATATAGGAATATTGAAGTTTATTTGTACCTTGAAGAGGGCGGCACCTCCGCTCAAAGAAGATGTGTCACCTGTTGGTAGTCGCCGAAGGATTTGCACGAAACTATCCATCATCTTGTTCCTTTGTTGCGTGAGGGATTCCTCAAGCAACATTTTGAAAGGATCTCCTATCCCATCATATTTATTTTATCCTACCATGAGAGGTCGCTTGGGCATGCAAGATCTTTTTTCCTCAAGAGAAACAAGCTCGAGACCCAACTCTTTGTACTCCGACGTCATTGGGGACATGCATTAAGATGACAAGGAGCAGACCACTCTGATACCACTAATCTGGGTTTTATGAGCAGAACGAAATGAATACAGATTATTAACAGGTGCTTAACACAAAATAACAGAGATACAGTAAAACTAGTTTTCTATTCAATAAGGAAATAAGTTGAAACTGTAAAATGCAACGGAAAAGAAGCTTGTCGAAATGGTGGCGGCTTATCTCTGAGAAGAGATGTGACGGTTGCGCTCATTCGCAAGAAGATGGTTACAATGAGACTCTGAAGGAATTTTTACAATAAGAAGGAATTTTAAAAACCCTAGACATCCAAAAGCCTAACCCTAGGAGATGAAGCGTCAAAAGTCATGTGGGCCCCGTTTGGGTAAGTTAGTACATCAACTTCTCGGGGTCATAACTTTTGCATACTATCTTTGTTTGGGGCGCACGATAGCTCGTTGGAAAGGTATCATTGAGGAGATTCATTTTTGGATCTCAATTAGATCCTTCGGCTATCATTAAGAATATCGATCCCAAAAAACCTTTATTTAGGCCCTCAAAATGGCCCCGGAAGTTAAAAACTACTAAAAATAGTAAATTACCAAAATTGCCAGAAAATTGTTTTGAGCTAGTTGGAAAAGGTGAGTGGCCACCGATATCTTCCTGGATCAATCAGATTCTAAGTTTTTCAACCCTTACTAGTCACAGTTCCACCGGTAAAAAATCACACTACAAGGTGAAGTATACATTGTATGCTCCTTGCAACAACACTATGTCAACTTAATGAGGTTAGGGATGAAAAGAAAGTTTAAATCACACATGCAGGAAATAAATACTTTGATAGAAAGTAAATCCTAACTCTTTCATTCCTACTTATCATTGCTCCAATGGTAGATGATCAGGTTGCAAGGTGAATTATGCTACAATGAATGTAGCTCCTTACAAAAATACTCTATCAGCATATGAAATTAAGGGAATTGGAAAGAGGTTTCTAAACACACTTACATAAAGTAAATCCTATTTCTTTCTATCCTAGGTTATGATTGCTCAAATGGTAGTAGATCAGGTTGCAAGGTGAAATATGCTACAATGAATGTAGTTCCTTACAACAATACTATGCTAGCATGTGAAACTAAAGGATTGAAAAGAGGGTTTTAATCATACTTGCATAAAGGAAAATTAAGAATAAAATAAATAAGAGAAGAAACAACATGCTACTATGATCTATTTGGAGTGAGCTCAACTCTCCCAAGAACAAAGTAACAAACTATTCCATAACATCGTACACTAAATTAAAGCATTCTAAATCTAAAATTAAAGAATGTTAATTTATGTGAAAATAGGCTTTATTCTATTCGATCATAAGTTGGACACAATGCTCCAAGAGTCCTCCCTTTGAATTGAATAGGCACTCCTATTTATACAAAAACTAAGATAACTAATAATGGATTTAGATCCACAAATCTTTCCTAGATCCACAAATGTCTCATTTGGTTACAACCAAGTGCTTACAACTAGCAAGTAATATCTCTACAAATCCTCTCACAAATCTCTCTTCCATGATTCTTCTCCATGAGTGAATCTCAAATATTCATCAAATCTTCAAGGGGTTGAAGAGGAAATTTGAATTTGAGGCTTGGTGGTCAAATATGACCTTGTTAGAATCTTCAAATACACCTGTAAACATCATAAAAATCATCCCACTTTGATATATAAGTGAAAACATGTTATTTTTCAATATTTAATCACAAATTCACTCAAAATACTAAAATAAATTCTTTGGAAAATAAGAGGTCTAAACCCATATGTAATCATGAAAATGGTCTTAATGTAAGGTTGCGGGAAAGCAAAATATGGTGAAAATTGAAGGGAATATGGTTAAAAGTGAAGGGAATATGTGTGTAAAAATATGATATTTTGGTGACCCAACAACCGTTGTTGGGGAGGATTTTGAATCCTCTTCCGAACCCTAACGACACTTTGGAAAGTTACCGTTCCAAACCATTTACCCCTATCTTTCTTGGAGACTCCACTTGAAGGATGTTCCCCTTCCACCTTTGATGAACTCTTCTTGAAGCTCATATGGTGACTCCACTTCCCAGAATCCATCTTCCATTAAGAATTTCCCCCAAGGAGATTCAAACCTTCTAAGGTTTACCGATAAGGCCTCCTCTTAAGTCTCCCATTGTCAAAACCATTTTCCAAGGTACTCTTTCCCTTGCTCCAATGGCTCACCCTTGGGTAAAATATCTCTACACTCCCTTGAACATGGACACCATCCCTAGATATCTTAATACCATGCCAAAAGGGTCTCATAAATGGTTGCCAAAGTTTTTAGAAAATAGTGTTATCACAGCTAGCAATCATCTCTATGCCATAGGCAGAGACATGGAAAATGCGGAAGTGGAACATGAATATGTAGAAATGAAGCTACTAGCCTTGTCATTGACTGAAGATACTCATAGATGGTTCAAAGGCTTTCCTAACAATCACATAGCATCTTACAAGGAGTTTTCCAAGTTATTCAAGAACATATGGACAACTAAGAAAGACCATGGGATTCTCGTAGCTCAATTCAATCAGATAAAGAAGAAGGAGAATGAGACAATGAGTGAATTTGACAACATGTTTGATAGATTGTACAGTCAAATCTCGAGTTTGATAGATTGTAGGGGCTAAATTTCACTCATGGGCTAATTTTCCATGGTTTTTCCAAAAATGAGATTCGCTATTTTAAAAATGATTTGCCCAAATTCTATAGGATAAAATTATTTTACCTTAAAAATCGCCAAAATTTTATAAAAACTATATAAAATCCTTAGAAATTTGAATATTTTTACAAAAATATCGCTAAACATTTATAGTTGGCATATGAAGGATTAGTAAGATTCGCCAAGGTTTCTACATTTTAAAATAAATTTCCATCCTTAAAATCATCCCTGATCCCGACATATTTGCGCACTACATCTGCAACCATTCAACTCATCTATATGAATGCATTCGATGAGAAAATTCGTTTCATTATGAAGGACAAGAAACCCACCTCCTTGGCACAAGACAAAGATTACAGTGCATAGATTGAAGAAAATATCCTTGAATCAAAGGTTGATCCTTTTCAGTATCCTCATGTCAAGGAAGAAGAAAAGACTAAGGTTTCCAGTAACAATGCTCCTGATCAAATTTCCCTCCTAACTCAGAAAATAGATCAAATGAGTACTCAATTCATCCAGGCTCATAATTAGATCATGGGAATATTAACCAATGTGTAACGGAATCAATCTACCCCCATACCTCAGTTTGCTAAACAATAGAGAGATGCCACATGTTGGAAACCAAGACCTCAACAAGAGGCAAAGGCTCCTGACACTTTGAACCTAGTTGGAATGGTTAACATAGAGAAAACACCATGGTGTTCTCCATGTGTTATAGAAATATTTTCCTCACTCCATGCAACTTGCTCAGAAGGCCTTTTCCATTTCCCTATACAGACTTGAAGTCCCCTTTTGCACTTCCCAGAGATAAAAATCATATGTTTCCACACATACGTGCCCTATCAGTTATACAACATGCGTATACACAAGTTGCACCACTACAACCCATGTACATCAAGTTCGGTGTTAAAAAATTAAAAATTGTGTCGGGTTTCCAAGTCACGTCATGAGACCCATGATCCTTGATGTTCCATATACTGAAAAAGTTTTGACTCGACCCTTCAGTTCCATTTTAAAGCTATAAATGGGCCATATCCAAACCGTGGAGGGGAGAAGAATTCAACTTTTGAGAGCAAAGTTACTCTAGAAAACTTATTCACTTCATATTAAGTCTGCATCCCTTTTTCCTTTAAAGTCTGAACACATTGTTCAGCCCCCAAGATCTTCCCTCTTTGATGGAGAACCTCATTATCTCTCTTATATGAGCTTTCCTTTGGTGGAGGATTGAAGTGGTGGAGGACCAGCTAGAAGGGACTTAGTTTCTCGGTTTCGAGACGTGCCGACACGAGAGTTTGTCATTCATACACTTCTATTGATCATATTTTAATAAAAATACTCTTTTCTAGTCCAATTAATGTCATGCAAATATTTGAATTGTTATTCCATGAGAATATTTGTTATGAATATTGATGGATTATGCTATTATATGTGTTAAATTTATATATTATCACCATATGCTTGTGTATCTTGGTTTTTGAGGACAAGTGGTAGGTATATATCTTTGAGTTGAGTGATCAACGGTGGTTTTTATCGAACGTCTAGACGAGGTAGGTTCTTTATCTTGTCTTGTTAGAATGTTTGTTTATATAGCATACTTGACATTAGAGTTGATTTCTGCAGTCATTTCATCTGTTGAGGTTTACCCCATGCCATAGAGTGATTTTTCTCGTAACAGAATTGGTGACCATACTGGGGAATGAATCTTTGTTTTGGGGTTTGGAGTGTTTTCTCCTTTGATTTCTCTCGGTTAGCTTGAGTTTCCTTATCGTATGATTGCTTGAAAACCTATTTTCATTTTGAATCTGAATTTCTTAGCCTTATACTTAGCCTGGCAGTGTTTTAATACATATACACAGTTTTTCCCTGGACATACAGGTACATACGCGAGATTTCATTCTACAGAGTGCGTACATACGTGATTTTTTCTTAAATAGTCATGTACATCAATATTTTTTTCTTGATTGTTGAGTTTGGTGTTTGCTGGGTGAGTTTTGATAGTTGTTGAATCTTCTTGGGTCTCTGCCATAACTATTGAGTGCCTGCAGAGTGATAGGAAACCTTTCCTTGGTTGAATTTTCGGGCAATTTTTCTTTCTCATCATCTTTTTCATTGGTTGTCCTTGCATCTTGGGTTGAGTGTTTGGTTCTTGGTATCCTGCTTGGTTTGTATATTTTTTCTTACAGTAGGGTCTATATACCAAGTTGTTATTCATTCCTTTCATTTTCATTCCTTTATATTGAAAATACAAAAAAAAAATCATTTTTCATCATGGCATTTGATCTTTTGGGTTCTTGTTATTGATCTTGATACATGTATGGAAATATTGCATCTTATTTGAAATTGCAAAGTTTAATTGAAAATTGCATTTTGAAAAGCTGATCATTTCTTGAGAATTGAAGTTTAGGAATTAGATTTATGTTCATATTCATTTCTTTTATATGATGAGTCATAACATCATTGGTTTCACAACCACATCTTTTGAGGAAACAAATCCACTAAAAGTAACATTGATTAATTTAAAATTGATTAGAAACGATTTTATTTTTCAGGGTACACAAACTAGCTTAAGATATAGAGCCTTGGAATAGGATTTTGTGAGTAAACTTCTCCAAGGATATTAAACTCAACATATGTGTCTAACTAAGGGAGTGGTGAAATCCATTGTATAATTGGTGACGTCAGGAGGCTTCGCTCACACCAGATTTTAGCACGAGGTCGCGCAAAGTTGGTTACGTAGATATCCCTCTAATACCTTCTTCGTGTAAGAGATATTTCTGGGGATATTTTGGGGTTCTTTATAGTAACTTTACCTCTGTGAGAGGTGGTGCTTTCAAGATTTCGAGCTTTGTTACCTTGCCCATGTGATGGACCTTACTTACAATTGTTCTTCTGCACTTTGGTTATATCATGGTGGCTTTAGTTGCTTGACATAGGTAGCCACATAGGTTACATGCAGGGGTTATTCTATAGGTTCCTTGGTTCAAATAAGGGTCGAAAAACACACAACCTTTATGGAGGATTACCTCTCCGGGGGGATCTGACTGATTGCGTTGTTAATCCCACGAGAGCCCTTATAATTGATTATGATACCTCCATATTTTGAAGGGAGTCTCAGGCCCCTCTTCGGTGAGGCATACCTACTCTAGTGAGGGAGGCCCCTTTCAGCCACTACATCCTATTTGTGTGCATATTGTCCTTTTTGTTTATTTTTGGTGTGCTCTTTGATTGTTAGTTGGCCTTAGGATTTTGTATTGCATCATGAGTATTCATTGCTATGGTTATTGGAGCCCCCATGACTCCCTCAGTTATCACTACCCAACCCATGGTCTTTGCTCGTTCTATGGGGATGAATCCTTTTGTATTTCCTAGTGGTACGCGGAATCATGATACTCATTCAATACCTTGGGCCTCTAATCATTTTTCTCATGGTATGCCAGACATGTCTTCGCACTTTCCATCTTTTGTCTCATTGTATCCCATCCATCTATCCTTCTTCCGCTATGCCATTTCCTACGAACGCTTTTCCCATTGCGTACCTCTGTCTCTCCTCTAGTATTTCATCCAGGGGGAGTCAGTTTTATAGTATGGAAAACCCCCTTCACGAAGTTCCTTTGTCTGGGCGAAACATATATCCTCACTTAAGTAACCCTTGTCATGTCTCTTTCTCTTCGCAAGCAACTTCCTTAGTGATGATTCCCTTACAACCCTTTATGAATCAGTTTGGAGGAGGATACTTTCCTGTCAGACATGGCCATTGTGTATACAAGAACCCTTCCTGGCCCGCTGATCCGGATTATTTTCGGCACAAAATGAGAGCGAAGATATAACACAGAAATATATAGAGATATTGAAAGAGCAAAAATAATATAACAATGATATATCATAGATATAACCAGAGGTAAAGATATACAGTAATACACGATTTCTATTAATGAAATAAATGTACAGAGACTGTAAAAACACAAAGTGAAAGACTCGCTAGAATGGTGGCAGCTTATCTCTGAGAAGAGATGTGACGGCTACTTGCATTCACAAGAAGATGATTACAATGAGGCTCTAAAGGCCTTTTTACAATAAATACGAATTCCAAAAACCCTATACATCCAAAAACCTAACCCTAGGAGATGAAGAGCCAAAAGTCATGTGGGCCCCGTTTGGGTAAGTTAGTACATCAACTTCCCGGGGTCGTAACTTTTGCATACGATCTTCGTTTTAGGCGTATGATAGACCGTTGGAAAGGTATCATCGAGGAGATTAATTTTGGGGGATCAATAATGCCTTTGTATATAATTTAAAAGTTATATATCTAAAAACCTTCATTTAGGCCCTCAAAATAGCCCCAAAAGTTAAAAACTGCTAAAAATAGTAAATTACCGAAATTGCCAGAAAACTATTTTGAGCTAGTTGGAAAAGGTGGGTGGCCACCGATATCTACCTGGATCAATCCTCCCTCCTTAGGAAGCAATGGTATCCATTGCGTTGAGTTCCTGGGGGAGAGGGAAAAGTGTTTGTTGAATCTGCATCTTGAGGAGTTGCTTGCCTTGTTGGAGAAGTTGCGGTGCTTAGCTTGTTGAAGGTTGTCAAGAACATGTGGCTTGAAGGGTTGGACCTTTTTAGCCAGTCTGGATACATGAGATGTATGTGTGCAGGAGGAATCTTTTCTCTTTGTTGCAACCTTGTCGACCTACTTTTGTTGGATATAATATGCTTGGGGCGAGGCTGTAGTGGTTGCAGTGTCCTTCTGTTCCCCTTTTGAACAGATTGTGAAGAAGATGAATTTTGCAGTATGAGATACTACCTTGTGGCACTATTTAGGTGGAACAATAGTTGGAACTACCTCTGGTATTCTATAGAGATGACCCCCCAAATTAAGAATGACACTACGAGGTCGAGACTCATAAACAACATGGTGTATCCACATATATGATTGGCCCAAGAGGACATCACAGACATCCAGTGGGGAAACATCACATAATACCTCATCCTTGAAGGGTTGGATGTTGTATGATAATTAGCACCGTTAGATGACACATAGATCTTATCCTTGGCGAAGCCACCCGTTGTTGTATGGTTGTGGGTGTGGTGTTGTCGACAATCCCAATTGTTTGACAACCTCTGTTGATATGAGGTTCTTCTGGCTTCTGCTATCAAAAATAAAATGTTGCGGGGTCCCCTTCACCCACATTTGTGAATGAAAAAGGCACTCCCCCTCTTCAAGATCTGTTGGTTCTTCTGGTTGAATTGTTGCGGTCTCGACAATAGCAGTGGGGTCTGCGTCAATGATATTTCTTTTACCAGTATTTTCATAATCAAATTATGAATCAGGGTTCGGCTCCTTTTCTTTGATCTCAACCACCAATGACTGTTTTGAGCGACATTCATCGTTGTTGTGCCAAGGGATTTTGTGGAAATCACACCATTTTCCAGTGTCCTTCTTTGTCTTCTCGTGACCCTTATTTTCCTGTGGTTTGGACTGGTTTTTGGGAGACTGTTTGTTAGGGTCATCTTTTTCATACTTTGATTGTTGCGGATTTGCAGACCCAAACTCCCATTTGTTCTGGTGCTTAAATTTCTGCTCCATTTTAACAGCATATCGATAAGCAGCACCGAGTGATGAGATATCCATAAAATCCATTTCAATTTGGATGTATCTGTGTAGAGCCCCACGGTATTTCAGAACCAAATGTCATTCAGAGTCTTTGATACCCATCTTGGTGCGCAAGGTATGGAAGGTATTGGTGAACTCCAGAACTGCTTGGCCCCTCTCTTGCTGAAGTGTGGTCCATCTCATGTACTGGTCCTCATAGTTGCCAACAGGGTAATACTATTCCTTTACCTCAACCAAAAAAATATCCCAAGTGGGCTCAGCCCCATATATTCCAGACTCCTTTGTGGAACTTTTCCCCCAATAAGTTTCCCACCAATGTTTGACATGGGGGAGAGCTTTAAGGAGTGCGAAGGTGATCTTTTCCCAGTTGGAAAAATGGTGAACAGAGAAATAATCGTCTAGCAGATTTAACCATTTGTCTAGGGCTTCTGCATCTATCTGTCCTTCAAATATAGGAATATCAAAATTAACTTGTACCTTGAAAGGTGAGGTGCTTCCAAAGTTGCTATCGATAGGCGTTGAAGGATGTGGGAAAATTTCTCCATCATTTCGTCCCTTTGTCGCGTGAGAGCTTGCTCAAGCAACATATTGATAGGATCGTCTGCTCCATCGTTTTTATTTTCTTCCACTAATGAGGGTTTCTTGGGTGTGTGAGAGCGATTTTCCTCAAGAGAGACAAGATCAAGACCCAAATTTCTATACTCAGACCTTGTCGGGGACATGCACTGAAAAATGATTAAGAGCAGCCTACTCTGATACCACTGATCTGGATTATTTTCGGCATGAAATGAGAGCGGAGATATAACACAGAAATATACAGAGATATTAAAAGAGAAACAGTAATATAACAACAATATATCGGAAATATAACCAGAGGCAAAGATATACAGTAATACACGATTTCTATTAATGAAATAAATGTACAGAGACTGTAAAAACACAGAGTGAAAGACTCGCTAGAATGGTGGCAACTTGTCTGTAAGAAGAGATGTGATGGCTACTTGCATTCACAAGAAGATGATTACAATGAGGCTATGAAGGCCTTTTTACAATAAACATGAATGCCAAAAACCCTAGACATACAAAAACCTAACCCTAGGAGATGAAGCGCCAAAAGTCATGTGGGCCCCATTTGGGTAAGTTAGTACATCAACCTCCCAAGGTTATAACTTTTGCATACGATCTTTTTTTTAGGCGTATGATTGACTATTGGAAAGGTATCGTCGAGGAGATTCATTTTGGGGGCCTAATAATGCCTTTGAATATCATTGAGAAGCTATATCTTGAAAAACCTTCATTTAGGCCCTCAAAATAGCCCCGAAAGTTAAAAACTGCTAAAAATATTAAATTACCAAAATTTCCAAAAAATTGTTTTGAGCCAGTTGGAAAAGGTGGGTGGCCACCAATATCCACCTGGATCACCCACAATTTCTCAAAACTAGTCTTTCCTATAACCTTGGTCTCAAATTTCGCAACCAACCACCACTTTTTTAGTCACTGCAAGTCATATTGGCATTATAGCACCAACCTCTGCTAGTCATGTTGGAGATTGGTCGACAACCTCTGCAAGCCATGTTGAAGACCAACAACCAGTCATTGCAATTCATGCTGAGGGAACAAATCTAGTCATTTCTAGTCCCATTGCACATACATCACCAAACTCTGCTAGTCATGTTGGGGATCCATCACCAACCTTTGTTAGTCATGTTGGGGATTCATCATCAACCTATCATAGTCATGTTGAAGTTTCGTCACCAACCTCTGCTAGTCATGTTGGGAATTCATGACCAACCTCTGCAAGTCATGTTGGATATTTTCTACTAGCCTCTACAAGTCATGCTGGGAGCATGTCACCAGCCATTGCAAGTCATGTTGGGGGAATTCATACGATTGAGAATCCTAGACGTATAAGACATAATCCCAAGTTCCTTTGTAGGCTTTGCAAATGAGATCACCTTACTCGTTTTTGCCCTGCTACTGATGTGGTGCAAGAAGTGTTGATCCGGATTTTACGAGTAGAAGGAAATAAATATAGATTATTAACAGGTGCTTAACACAAAATAACAGAGATACAGAAAAACTGGTTTTCTATTCAATAAGGAAATGAGCTGAAATTGTAAAATGCAGCGAAAACAAGCTTGTTGGAATGGTGGTGCCTTATCTCTGAGAAGAGATGTGACGGTTGCGCACATTCGCAAGAAGTCGATTACAATGAGGCTCTGAAGGCCTTTTTACAATAAACAAGAATACCAAAACCCCTAGACATCCAAAAACCTAACCCTAGGAGATGAAGCGCCAAAAGTCATGTGGGCCCCATTTGGGTAAGTTAGTACATCAACTTCTCGTGGTCGTAACTTTTGCATACGATCTGCGTTTTAGGTGTGTGATAGCTCATTGGAAAGGTATCGTTGAGTAGATTCATTTTGGGGGCTCAATCATGCCTTCAACTATCTTTGAGTATATTGACCCCAAAAAACCTTCATTTAGGCCCTCAAAATGGCCCCAGAAGTTACAACTGCTAAAAATAGTAAATTGCCAAAATTGTCAGAACACTGCTTTGAGCCAGTTGGAAAAGGTGGGTGGCCACCGATATCCATATGGGTCAATCATCCCTCCTTAGGAAGAAATGGTATCCATTGCATCGAGGTCCCCCATCAAATGAGGAAATTTCTACTGAATTTGGCTCCGGGTGAGCCACTTTCCTTGGTGCAGGAGCTTCCCTGCTTTGACGACTCGATAAAGCTAGATCCTTTGTTATCGAGTTCCCTTGATCTGTGTATCCACAATATGATCATTGGATGCCTGTTTTGTGTAGTCAGGATTGAACTCTTTTGGTGTCAGTTTTTCTGCTACTTCTGAGGTGTCCAATAATGGTGGGAAATAAGGGCGAAGGAGATCCACGTTCAACACTGGGTGCAAGCCAAGGAAGGGAGGAAAGTTGAGCTCAAAAACATTATCCCCCATGGCCTTGGTGATAGTGTACGACCCATAACGAAGAGGGCGAAGCTTTCGATGGGCTTCTATAAGGCGTTCTTTCTACAAGTGCAACCAAACTTTATCGCCCACCTGAAACTTATGTGGCACCCGATGTTGATCATCGCATTGTTTGTACTTGTCATTGGACTTCTATAGGATATCCTAAACTTGTTGGAGGATCTGTTGGATCTGCTCAATGAACCGGGTGGCTTTGTCAGCTTCAATTGGAGTAGGAGATGAGTCGGTCGAGGTGACCGCAAGGGGAAGTGCAACATCTATGGGACCTAATGGTTGGAATCCCAACCCCACCTGAAAGGGGCTATGTCCGGGGTAGGTATGTAGGCATCGGTTGCAGCTATGTTGGAAATAGGGAAGCTCTCATCCCATGTGCGAGGGTGCTTTGAATTATACATGCGAAGGATATGCACAATCATTCGATTTACAACNGTTGGAGGATCTGTTGGATCTACTCAATGAACCGGGTGGCTTTGTCAGCTTCAATTGGAGTAGGAGATGAGTCGGTCGAGGTGACCGCAAGGGGAAGTGCAACATCTATGGGACCTAATGGTTGGAATCCCAACCCCACCTGAAAGGGGCTATGTCCGGGGTAGGTATGTAGGCATCGGTTGTAGCTATGTTGGAAATAGGGAAGCTCTCATCCCATGTGCGAG
This sequence comes from Picea mariana, assembly GCA_032191745.1. Classification (NCBI taxonomy): domain Eukaryota; kingdom Viridiplantae; phylum Streptophyta; class Pinopsida; order Pinales; family Pinaceae; genus Picea; species Picea mariana. The sequence continues at coordinate 26,305 of JASDQU011400675.1, forward strand.
GGTGCTTTGAATTATACATGCGAAGGATATGCACAATCATTCGATTTACAACCTCGGTTTGGTCATCTGTCTGGGGGTGGAAGGTCGTGGATTTGGTGATCTTGGTGTCCAGTAGTGACCAGAGGCTCGACCAGAAAGTGCTGAGAAATTGACTATCTCGATTTGAGACAATGGTTTGTGGGATTCCAAAATGTACCCAGACACGTTCAAAGAAGAGCTTGGTAGTGGCCTCTGTTGTGATGCTCTTCTTGCAGGCAACCAGAATCGCCATCTTAGAAAAGCGATCAACAACCACAAAAACATAGTCATTTCCCCGCTTGGTGGACGGGAGGCCCGACATGTATTCCATTGATATGGATTCCCATGGTCTGACAAGAGTAGGAAGAGGGGTGTATAGGCCATGTTTCTTAGTGGTCAGTTTGGCAATAGCGCAAGCAGTGCAAGACCCGATATACTTGCTGACCTCCTGTCAAAGTTTCAGCCAGTAGAAATGTTTCTATAGCATTGCCACTGTCTTTTCAATGCTGAAGTGTCCCGCCACTCGACTGTAGTGGGCTTCCCATATCAGCTTCGCTTGCTCACTTGATGGAACATAGATATGGCCCAGACGACACAACAACCCATCTTGAATATGGAAATTATCGACAACTGTGTTTGCACCCAACATTTGGTAGGTAGTGGCGAAGTCAGGGTTTGTCTCATAGAGTTGGGGCTATCCAGATGTCTCATGCCCACAAGAGTCTAGCACCATGGTGAGTGACGCGACTGGTGGTCTACTCAGGTAATCAACGATGCGATTGGTGCTTCCTATTTTATACTTGATGTTGAGGTAGAATTGCTGCAAGTATGTGGACCAATTTTGATGGCAGTCATTCTGCAATTTTCCCTGTGTCTGCATGAACCGCAAAGGCTTATGATCAGTGTGGATGACTTTCTCATTCCCAAGAATGTAATGTCTCCACTAACGACAGGCTTGTACAATGGAGTACATTTCTTTGTTGTAATTAAGGTACTTACGAACAGTATCTGACAGTGTCTCACTATGATAGGCCATAGGGTGGTTGTGCTGAGTGAGAACGACACCCACAACATAGTCTGAAACATTTGTCTCGATTTCAAAGGGATGTTGCAGGTCTAGTAGTGAAAGTACTCGGGCTGATCACAAGCTCTGCTTCAAATCATCGAACTCTTATTTTTGGGACCAGCCCCACGTAAATTTTTCCTTACCACCACCCCTGTTTATTTGGTTAAGGGCCCATGCAATATGGGAAAATCCCAACACAAACCTGCGGTAGAAATTGGGAAGGCCCAAGAAGCTCCGAAGCTCAGTGAGTGTTTTTTAGGCTGGTCAGTCACATATGAATTGGATATTGGCCGGATCCACATGTATGCCATGCTGATCAATGATGTAGCCTAGGTAATGGACCCTGTCCATCCCGAAGGAGCATTTTTCCAAGTTGGCATATTGCTTGTGCTGTCGCAGGGTGTGCAAAACCCACTGAATATGCTGCAAGTGTTTGACCCAAGTCTTGCTGTAAATTAGAATGTCATCCAGATACACCACTACAAAAGTATTGGTGAATGGTCTCAGGATATCGTCCATCATCCTCATGAAAGTGGTTGGAGCATTTGTCAAACCAAAAGGCATGATCAACCATTCAAAAAGGCCTTCCTTTGACTTGAAGGTGGTCTTCCATACATCTGTATGTTCTATCGGGACCTGGTGGTAGCCAAACTTTAGATCAATCTTACTGAAGTATTTGGCCCCCGTGAGTTGATCAAAGAGGTCATCGATTCGAGGAATCAGGTACTGGTTTCTGACTATGATTTTATTCAGAGCCCGATAATCAATACAGAGACACCAGGTTCCATCTTTCTTATGTACCAGCACGATTGGGCTCCCTCAAGGTGATGAGATGGGATAGATGTGCCCCTTGTGGAGTAGCTCTTGAATCGATCGCTTGATATCCTCATTCTCTGACAAAGTGCAGCGATAGACTGGCCCATTGGGTAGCGGTGTTCTGGGGGTCAGATCGATGGGGTGCTTGACCTGGCAGTGCAGAGGTACCCCTATAGGTGAGGAGAAGATATATGAGTATTTTTCCATGAACTTATCTACTTGCTTATGTTGTGTGGAGAGGTCGGTCGAAGAGACCCTGGATGTGGATGTGATCTTTCTCTTACTCTAAGAGTGAATCACGAAGAACACAACCTTCCCCATATGAGAGATGACCTTCCTGCATTGCTTAGCAGAGATCAAGGAAATAGCACTAGGTGGGACTGCCTCGGGCATCCTGTACAATTTCTTGTTCAAAGTAATAATAACACTACGATGCCTAGACTCATATACAATATGATGTTTCCATAAATAAGGTTGGCCCAAAAGAACATCACAAACTTCGAGAGGAGAAACACCACATAATACCTCATATTTGAAGGGCTTGATGTCATACGATAGTTGACATTGTTGGCTGATGCGGAGATCGCTTCCTTGGCGGAGCCATCCAATGGTGTAGGGTTCTGGGTGTTGCATTGTTGGCAGGGCGAGCCACTTGACGACCTCTGCTGAGATGAGGTTCTTCTGGTTACCGCTATCAATGATGAAGTGCAGCAAGGTGCCTTTTACCCACATCTGTGAATGGAAGAGGTGCTCTCCTTCTTCTGGCTCATCTGGTTCACCAGGCTGGAGCTTGGTGGTAGAAACGGTGTCACTGGGTTCCGCGTCAATGATCCATCTTCCCCTTTCCGGTTCTAGCTGATAGTCAGAATCTACATCTGATTCAAAGGCTTTCACTTCGGCCACCAACAACTACTTTGAGCAGCAGTCAGCAATGTTATGTCAAGGGTTCTTATGGAAGTCGCACCACTTCCCGGTATCTTTCTTTGTCTTTCCAGTGTCCTTCTTTCCTTGTGGCTTGGACTAGTTCTCCTAATACTGTCCATAATTTCTTTATCCTTTGTTCTATGGGTTGGGGCCACCCTTTCCCATCTTTTGTTGTGAGGGGTTCCCAGGCCCAAATTGTCGCGTCTTTTGTTTGAGCTTCTGCTCGATTTTGATGACATATCGGTAGGCCGCGCCTAAGGATGAGATGTCTAGAAATTCCATTTCAGTCTAGATGTATCTATGTAGAGCATCGCGATACTTGAGCACCAGATGTCGCTCTGAATCTTTGATACCCAGCTTGGTGCGCAAGGTATGGAAGATATTTGTGAAATCGAGCACTGCTTGGTCTCTTTCTTGCCGCAGTGTGGTCCATTTGGTATACAGGTCATCATAACCTCCGACAGGGTAGTATTGTTCCTTAATAGGATCCCTGAAGGATTCCCAAGTGGTCATGACTAAAAATAATGAGGTTTCTTCTGTTTCCTTTTGCTCACAGAAAGTTTCCCACCAATCTTTGACATGGGGAACAACTTTGAGGAGTGCAAAAGTAATCTTTTCTCTATTCGAAAAGTTATGGACAGAAAAATACCCTTCTAGTAGATTCAACCACTTGTCTACAACATTTGTGTCTATCTGACCTTCAAATATAGGAATATCGAAGTTTATTTGTACCTTGACGGGGGCAGTACCTCCATTCGAAGAAGATGTGTCGCCTGTTGGTAGTCGTTGAAGGATTTATGCGAAACTATCCATCATCTTGTTCCTCTGTTGCGTGAGGGCTTCCTCAATCAACAGTGTGAAAGGATCCCCTGTCCCGTCATATTTCTTTTCTCCTACCATGAGAGGTCACTTGGGCGTGTGAGATCTTTTGTCCTTAAGAGAAACAAGCTCGAGACCCAACTCTTTGTACTCTGACCTCCTTGGGGACATGCATTAAGACGACAAGGAGCAGACCGCTCTGATACCATTGATCTGGATTTTATGAGTAGAACGAAACGAATACAGATTATTAGCAGGTGCTTAACACAAAATAACAGAGATACATTAAAACCAGTTTTATATTCAATAATGAAATATGTTGAAACTGTAAAATGCAGCGGAAACAAGCTTGTTGGAATGGTGGTGGATTATCTCTGAGAAGAGATGTGATGGTTGCACATTCAGAGAAGAGCTTGGAAGTGGCCTCTATTGTGATTCTCTTCTTGTAGGCAACCAGAATTGCCATCTTAGAAAAGCGATCAACAACCACAAAAACATAGTCATTTCCTCGCTTGGTGGATGGGAGGCTCGACATGTAGTCCATTGAGATGGATTCCCATGGCCTGTCAGGAGTAGGAAGACGGGTGTACAGGCCCTATTTCTTAGTGGTCGGTTTGTCCGTAGCATAGGTAGTGCAAGACCTAATATACTGGTGCAGACCTCCTGCCCTCAGGCCAAGATCCGCGCAAGATCTTCTCTAAACCACGACAAGGGTTAACGTAACTCCTTGTGTAAACCCGCAAAGGATTTCGGGTCTCGCAAGTTGGGCACCTCGAATTCATTGCCACAGCTCTTGGAAATAGCCAAAATGTGAACTTGCAAATGGGCTTAAGGTGTAAGCCCCCTCTTCATCCCCTTTTCCAATGTGACCAGATCCAAGCCCTACACAAGCACCTTTCGCAATTCGCGACTTCGCGAGTTGGGGTGCCAACCTCTCGTTCTCTTCCCTTTTGAATCCACAAAATGTGATAAGTCAACGAAGGTTGACTTCACCCGAAGCGTCGGCTGCACACCACCTATCACCTCTGCTTATTCCGCTTACAGAGTTGGTCCTTACCACCTGTTCGCACAAGTCTTTGGCTCTCACAACTTCAGAGAACAACGAACAACCGTTCCTCTTTCTTTATGGATCCCCGACTTTGAAATTGTACCTTCAGTGAGATCGATGGCTGTGTGCCTCCCTCGATCCAATGGCCTTGGCTGTATCGGGATTTTGCAACCTAGGAGTTCGCAACTCTCAAGTCCAACCTTGAACTACTCCACTTCCCGATCCCCGATATAGCGAATGCACATATGCGATCAATGGTCCTCGTTGATTCCAGATCTAATGGTCACTACTCCTCCTGAGAATACGGGTGTTGAAAGACTCTCAGTCTTAATCCCTCCGCTGGTCTATCAAATCCAACGGCCTACAGAAATTCGACACTTCCTCCTGAAGTGACTCCACCCTCTGATTCAACTTCTCGAGGACTTATGGCCAAATGACTTGGTGTCCTTCCTCCTGAACTTAACTCCTGTGAGATGATTTTGACCTCTGCCTCCCTTTGAACACTTCAAAGGTTCTATCCCTTCTGAGCTTTCGCTTGTGAATCCAAGGCTTCCAAAAGGGTTCCTGCATGCACTCCTTGTGATAATTTTTCAAATAACCTCAGGTTATTTGGGCCTACAACTCTATGCACCTCTAGCAACAACAGTCTCTCAATATCCTTCTTGACTTGGTAAAATCCCAGACCTTGTTCAACCTGTGCACACCTTGCACGGCTCTATGATCTGCTAGTACTCTTGCTTGTAAAGACATAAATTTGAATCTCCTCTGAGAGTTCTGAGATGAAACTCAGAGCCTGGTTGACGCACTGCTTATGGACCCTCCACTGCACTCTTTGCAGGAGTTCTCAGAAAGAGAAACAACTAAAACTCATTCTCCCCTTATCCAAAATTCAAACATTCAACATAGAATTCTAGAGCCTACACACACACATAGCATTGAAAGAAAATGCATACAGAGAAGGCAAACAAGCCTATAACATACCATTTAACAGGTGGTTCCACAACCATAACAAACACATAGATTGGAATCAAAGATTTCTTCTATTAATTCCAGTGCTCCTGTACATGGTAAACAACAACTAAGAATACATAAAATTATCTATTCTCCTCTGTGCAGCTCTACAGCTTACGAATTCTGAATTATGTTACAATGATACAAAGGTTGAGGGTGTCTATCATCCATTTTCCCTCCTATTCTCCTAAACTGTCTAATCTATTAAATTAAATCTACCTACTTGCATGAAACACACATAAATGCCTATTACATCCGACGGATAGGAAAATACGCTCCAAAATCAGTTTGGATCTTCAATACATAAATGCTAATGCACTTTCCTCCCATCCATTACATTGATGTTTTAGATTTTTGAAATTCACAACGTTTCCACAAAAACGTATTTAATTGCATCTGTGTATCCAGTTGTCCCCTTGGTTTTAGGCATGCACTTGGGCTTTATACGTTGCTCCTGTATCATACTCCCTCGCTTGAAAATTTTCATGAACTCATGTTCATGAGCTCTTGCATGGTCTATCCATGTCTTTGAATTTCTGCTTCATTCTCCCAGCTGGCATCTTCAATCGGACGTCCTTTCCACTTGACCAAGTATTCAAAATACTCTTTTATCCTGGTCTTTCTGCTAATCCTCTTGTCAACTATGCTTTCCATCTGTGGCCTTTCAGCTACGGGAATTTGTTTCGTCCATTGAACCTTTTCTTGTTCATCTTCTACTCCTGCTTCTTCATCTCTGTAAGGGTACAAATCCACGACATTGAATATCGGTGAGATTCTGACTCCATCGGGTAATTCAATCTCATACATGTTTGCCCCAAATTTTCTTATGACCTTGCACAATCTAATTTTCTTCATATTTAGCTTGTTGTATGTTCCCCTTGGGAACCTTTCCTTCCTTAAATGCATAAGAATCAAATCACCAACTTCAAATTGAAGTTCTCGCTTGTGTTGATCTGCTCTATGCTTGTACTCTTGATTTGAACTCAGCAATCGCTCTTTGATTCTGCTATGAAGCTCCTTCATTCCTTATGCAAAGTCCTCTGCACTAGCACTCCTTGGCTGCATTCCATATACAATTTGGAATGGAATATGCCCTATGCTTCTATTCAGTGAATCATTGTAAGCAAATTCTGGCTGTGAAAAAATGTGATCCCATTGACTATGGTGTTCAGTCACTAAGCTCCTTAACAAATCTCCTAAGATCATGTTCATGACCTTTGTTTGTCCATTCGTCCAAGGATGATACGCTGAGCTAAAAGACAAGTTTGTCCCCAGCTTCCTCCATAAGTTCCTCCAGAAATGTCCTACAAACTTGGTATCTCGATCAGAAATGATACTCCTTGGCAAGCTGTGAAGCCTAACGACTTCCTTGAAAAATAGGTTCGCAATATGAGTTGCGTCACTGGTTTTCTGGCATGGTATGAAATGTGCCATATTTGAAAATCTATCTACCACTACAAATATTGAATCACATCCCCTCTATGTCCTTGGTAGTCCTAGTACGAAATCCATGCTTACTGCATCCCACGGCCTTTCGGGTATGGGTAATGGCTGATATAGCCCTGTGTTCTGCCTTTTTCCCTTCGTGTGCTGACAAATTTTGCACCTGTCCACAAATTTCTTCACATCTGTCCTCATCCATGGCCAGTAATATGAGCCATTGAACTTTGAGAACATTTTGTCATGACCGAAGTGTTCGACCAATCCTTCATTATGCTTTTCTTTTAGCAAATTCTCCCTCATGGAGCATTTTGGAATACATAGTTGATTTCCCCTGAACAATAGTCCATCCTGGATCATGTACTATGTCCATTGGCTTTTGTCCCTAAGAATTGGATTCTCGAACACCTCATATGCATCCTTGAAATCTGGATCATCCCCGTACATTTTCTTGAGGTTATCAAAACCCAAAGTCTTAACTCTAAATTCCTGCATAAGCAAACATTTCCTGCTCAAAGCATCAACAACTTTGTTAGCAGTTCCACAAATATGCTTAGTCACAAAAGTAAAATTCTGCATGTATTCAACCCATTTAGCATGTTTTTGGTTCAACTTCTCCTGTCGAGTCACGAATTGCAAAGCGTGATTATCATTGTACAAAACAGACTCTTTTGGAACCAAATAGTGCCTCCATTTATTCAACGCTTGTATGACTATGTAGAATTCTTTGTCATACGTGGAGTACTTAATATTTACTTCATTCAATTTTTCACTGAAATACGTGACCGACCTGTTGTCTTGGCTTAAGACTGCTCCAATGGAAAATCCACTCGAGTCACACCTGACCTGGAATGTCTTGCTGAAATCTGGAAAAACCAGAATTGGTTGCTCAGTGATCTTCTTCTTCAGCAGGTTGAAGCTCTTCTTCGCTTCCTCCATCCAGTGAAAAGATTTATGTCTTTTCTTCACCGTATCCATCATTGGTGCACTAATTCCACTGAAGTTTCGGATGAATTTCCTGTAGAATCTAGCCAAACCATTGAAGCTCCGAACTTCAAACACGCTCTTCGGCGATGGCCAATCCTTAATCGCCTTTATCTTTTCTGGATCCATTTTCAATTCATTTGCAGAGATAACAAAACCCAAATAAATGAGTTATGTCCTTATAAATGACGATTTCTTCGTGTTGACTAGCAATTTCTCTTATTGTAACCTTCTCATCACTGCAGCTAAATGCTTCAAGTGCTCTGCTTCAGTTTTGCTAAAAATTAATATATCATCAAGATATACAATAAAGAATTTCCTAATGAAATCCTTCAGGACTTCGTTCATTAACTTCATGAAAGTGTCTTCAAGCCAAATGGCATGACAAGCCATTCATACAGTCCTTCATTCGTCTTGAATGTTGTCTTACATTCATCACCTTCTCTCATTCTAATCTGATGATATCCACTTTTCAAATCAATCTTTGAAAAAAACTTTGCTCCACTCAAGCAATCCATCAAGTCATCCATCCTTGGCAATGGGAACCTGTACCTGATGGTAATTTTGTTGATTTCCCTTGAGTTTGTACACATTCTCCAGCCACCGTCCTTCCTTGGGCGGAGCACTGTTTGAACAACGCATGGACTCAAGCTCTCTCGAATCAATCCTTTGTCCATTAAGTCCTGGACCTATCTCTTAACTTCTTCATTCTTTTGCGGCGTCAATCTGTATGCCTCTTTGTTCGGCAAACTGGCTCCAGGTATAAGATCAATATGATGACTTATACTCCTGATAGGTGGCAACAAATAAGGTAGTTCATCTACTATATCAGCAAATTCTTCCAGCAACTCCTGGATTTCTTCCGGTAAATCATCTATCCTAGTGTTGTTCAAAACAATTATGGGCTTTCTAATCAAAATGAAATGTGCGTCTTCCTTCTTTTTGATTTCCTTAAGAAGTTCCTTCCCACTCATGATAAGTACAGTGTTGCTCACCTCTGGTTTCACTTCTTTATCCTTAATTGGCAGCAGCATGTGTGTCCTACCATTTTTCTCCAGAGTGTACGTGTTCTTTCTCCCATCATGCACCAAATTTTTGTCATATTTCCACGGTCTATCCAACAATAGATGACAAACATCCATGGGAATGACATCACATAATACCTCATCTTTATATCCTCCTATTTTAAATTCAACTAAACACCATTTAGTGACATTTAGCTGATTTCCTTTTTGTATCCACGAAACTTTGTATGGGATCGGATGCGCAACAGTCTCCAGCTCCAGCTTTTCTACCATTTCCGTAGATACAAGATTATCTATGCTACCACTGTCCACTATGACCTTGCATACCCTGTCTTTGGTTTTGCAAGCAATCTGAAACAAACTGTTTCTTTTGGTTGGGTTCTCTGGCTCCTTCTCCGGTTTCAAGAGAACTTTCTGCATCATCAAAGATCTTCTGTCCTCAGCATCCTATACCTCAACATTCCATCCTTGAGCTTCAGCAATGTGAGTTTCACCACCATCCTTCTTCCTATCTAGACACTCATATGATTTATGTCTGATTTTCCCATAGACAAAGCATTTCACTTCACCTCCTCTGCCTCTTCCTCTTCCTCTGGCTCGAGCAAAAGTATTTCTATCAGAATACTGCCTCCCTTGTGAGCTTCCTCCTCTCTCAGGTTGAGTTTGAGGTTTCTTCCCCTCTTCTTTAGGCTTCTGAGTTCTATCCTGGGCAATTGTCTTGCCTCTACTTTGAGTTCTACCTCAGCCTCTTTAACCTTGCTTTCGGCTCAGCTTCTCTTCAGCTTTTAGAGCCATATGATAAACATCTTCTACGGTTCAGATGGTTATCATGCTCATCTTGTCCTGGATGTCATATCATAGACCATTCATATACCTGGCAACTTTCTCATCATCGCTTTCCCGATGACCTGCTCTGATGTTTATCCTGTAGAACTCTTCAGTGTATTCTTTCACTGACACCAACTTCTATCTCAAATTTTGCATCCTACGAAATAGATTTATTTGATAATCCCTGGGTATAAACTTGTCTTTCATTTTTTCAACCATTCTATCCCAGCTCTTAATTTTCTGCTTGCCTTTGCAACATCTATCAGCCTGCAGTTCATCCCACCATAGCGCTGCATGCCCTTTAAGTCTAGTAACGACATGTTTGACTTTCTTGTCTTCCTCAACATCCTCATAGTCAAAGTGTTTATCTAGAGCTCTAATCCAGTCTAGAATCTCTTCAACGTCTAGGTTGCCTTCATACATTGGAATGTCCATTTTTTCCCTAGCACCTATCCTTGCAACAACCCTGAATAGGCATTCTTCTGTAGCATCTTCAACTGCAACTTCTTCTCCCTCGTTTCCATCTTCATTTTCACTTTCAGCTTCGTTGATATCCCCAAGGTCAAATGTTCACCTCTATGTTGTCTCCATAGCATCAAGTCTGGCACGTAATTCACACATTTCTCTTTCCACTGTTGGATCAGGTATGGGCCTTTCTCTTCTTCTCGGAGGCATGGCTATAAAATTCCTCTTTTCTCTCTGTTGTAGAAAGCAAATAATTTGTTCTACGCCCTGATACCACAACTGGTGTGTATCAGAATCCTCCTTTTCCCCTAACTCCCTCTGCCTACAATATATAGACAAAATCAGGCTCTGATACCACAACTGGTGCAGACCTCCTGCCCTCAGGCTGAGATCTTTGTAGGATCTTCTCTAAACCATGACAAGGGTTAACGAAACTCCTTGTGTAAACCCACAAAGGATTTTAGGTCTCGATAGTTGGGCACTTTGAATGCAATGCCACAACTCTTGGCAATAGCCGAAACACGAACTTGCAAATGGGCTTAAGGTGTAATCCCCCTCTTCAGCCCCTTTTCCAATGTGACCACAGCCAAGCCCTATGCAAGAACCTTTCGCAATTCATGACTTCGCGAGTTGGGGTGCCAACCTCTCATGCTCTTCCCTTCTGAATCCCTGAAATGGGATAATTCAACGAAGGTTGACTCCACCTAAAGCGTCGGTCGCACGTCACCTATCACCTCTGTTTATTCTGCTTACAGAGTGGGTCCTTGCCACCTGTTCGCACGAGTCTTCGGCTCTCGCAACTTGAGAGAACAATGAACAATTGTTCCTCTTTCTCTATGGATCCCCAACTCTGAAATCGTACCTTTGGCGAGATCGACAACTGTGTGCCTCCCTCAATCCAACGGCCCTAGATGTATTGGGATTTCACAACCTGGGAGTTCACAACTCTCGAGTCCAACCTTGAACTACTCCACTTTTTGATCCCTGATATAGTGAATGCACATACAAGATAAATGGTCCTCGTTGATTCCGGATATAATGGTCACTACTCCTCCTGAGCTTATGGGTGTTGAAATACTCTCAGTCTTAATCCCTCTGCTTGTCTATCAGATCCAACGGCCTACGAAACTTCGACACTTCCTCCTGAAGCAACTCCACCCTTTGATTCAACTTCTCGAGGACTTCTGGCCAAATGACTGGGTGTCCTTCCTCCTGACCTTAACTCATCTGAGACGATTTCGACCTCCGCCTCCCTTTGAACATTTCAGAGGTTCTATCACTTTTAAGCTTTCGCTTGTGAATCCAAGGCTTCCAAAAGGGTTCCTACACGCACTCCTTGCGGAAAGTTTTCAAATAACCTCAGGTTATTTGGGCATGTGACTCTATGCACCTCTAACAACAACAATCTCTCAATCTTCCTCTTGACTTGGTAAAATCCCAGACCTCGCTCAGCCTGCGCACACCTTGCACGGCTCTATGCTCTGCTAACACTCTTGCTTGTAAAGACACAAATTTGAATCTCCTCTGAGAGTTTTGAGATGAAACTCAGAGCTTGGTCGATGCACTCCTTGCGAACCCTCCACTGCACTCTTTGTAGGAGTTCTCAGAAAGAGAAACAACTGAAACGCATTCTCCCCTTATCCAGAATTCAAACATTTAACATAGAATTCTAGAGCCTACACAGACACATAGCATTGAAAGAAAATGAATACAGAGAAGGCAAACAAGCCTGCAACATACCATTTAACAGGTGGTTCCACAACCATAACAAACACATAGATTGGAATCAAAGATTTCTTCTATTAATTTCAGTGCTCCTATACATGGTAAACAACAACTAAGAATACATAAAATTCTTGTGTTCTCCTCTGTGCAGCTCTAAAGATTACGAATTCTGAATTATGTTACAATGATACAAAGGTTGAGGGTATCTATCATCTGTTTTCCCTCCTATGCTCCTAAATTGTCTAACATATTAAATTAAATCTACCTACTTGCATTAAACACACATAAATGCCGATTACATCCAACAGATAGGAACATACGCTCCAAAATCAGTTTGGATCTTCAATACATAAATCCTAATGCACTTTCCTCCCATCAATTACATTAATGTTTCAGATTTTTGAAATTCACAATGTTTCCACAAAAACGTATTTAATTGCATCTGCGTGTCCAACTGTCCCCTTGGTTTTAGGAATGCACATGGGCTTTATACATTTCTCCTACATCATATACTTGTTGACCTCCTGTCGAAGTTTCGACCAGTAGAAATGTTTCTGTAGCATCACCACTTTCTTTTCAATGCCGAAGTGTCTTGCCACCCCACTGTAGTGGGCTTCCCAGATCATCTTTGCTTGCTCACTTGATGGAACACAGATATGGCCCAGACGACACAACAACCCATCCTGAATATGGAAATTATCAACAACTGCGTTTGCACCCAACATTTGGTAGGTGGTGGTGAAGTTAGGGTCTGTCTCATAGAGCTGGGGCCATCCAGATGTCTCATGGCCGCAAGAGTCTAGCACCATGGTGAGTGTCGAGACTGGCGGTCTGCTGAGGCAATCAACGACACGATTGGTGCTTCCTATTTTATACTTGATGTTGAGGTGGAATTACTACAAGTATGTGGACCACTTTTGATGGTGGTCATTCTGCAATTTTCCCTATGTCTGCATGAACTGCAAAGGCTTATGATTAGTGTGGATGATTGTCTCCTTCCCAAGAATGTAATGTCTCCACTGGCGGCAAGCTTGTACAATGGAGTAGATTTCTTTGTCGTAAGTAGGGTACTTACGGACAATATCTAACAGTGTCTCACTATGATAGGCCACAGGGTGGTCGTGCTGAGTGAGAATGGCACCCACTGCATAGTCTGAAGCATCTGTCTCGATTTCAAAGGGATGTTGCAGGTCTGGTAGTGAAAGTACTAGGGTTGAGCACAAGCGCTGCTTCAAATCATCGAACGCTTGTTGTTGGGACTGGACCCACGCAAATTTTGCCTTACCACCACCCTTATTTATTTGGCTGAGGGCCCATGCAATATGGGAGAATCCCAACATGAATCTGCGGTAGAAATTGGCAAGGCCCAAGAAGCTCCGAAGCTCAGTGAATGTTTTTGGGGCTGGTCAGTCACGGATGACTTGGATCTTAGTTGGATCCACATATACGCCATGATGATCAATGATGTAGTCCAGGTAATGGACCCTGTCCATCCCGAAGGAGCATTTTTCCAAGTTGGCGTATAGCTTGTGCTGCCGCAGGGTGTGCAGAACCCGTTGAATATGCTGCAAGTGTTCAACCCAAGTCTTGTTGTAAATTAGAATGTCATCCAGATACACCACTACAAAAGTATTGGTGAATGGTCATAGGATATCATCCATCATCCTCATGAAAGTGGTTGGAGCATTTGTCAAACCAAAAGGCATGACCAACCATTCAAAAAGGCCTTCCTTTGACTTGAAGGCAGTCTTCCATACATCTGTCTGTTCTATCAGGACCTCGTGGTAGCTAGACTTCAGTTCAATCTTATTGAAGTATTTGGTCCCTGTGAGTTGATCAAAGAGGTCGTCAATTTGGGGAATCGGGTACCGATTTCTGACTGTGATTTTATTCATAGCCCGATAATCAATACAGAGTCGTCAGGGTCCATATTTCTTCTGTACCAACACGATTGAGCTCCCACAAGGTGATGAGATGGGACAGATGTGCCCCTTGTGGAATAGCTCTTGGATTTGTTGCTTGATCTCCTTATTCTCTAACAAAGAGTAGTGATAGACTGTCCCATTGGGTAGCGGTGCACCGGGGGGTCAGATAGATGGGGTGCTTGACCCGACAGTGCAGAGGTACCCCTGTAGGTGAGGAGAATATTTCTAAGTATTCTTCCACGACCTTATCTACTTGCTTCTATTGTGTGGAAAGGTTAGCCACAGAGACCCTGGATGTGGCTGTGATCTTTCTCTTATTCTAAGAGCGAATCACGAAGAAGAAAAACTTCCCCGTCTGAGAGATGACCTTCCTGCATTGCTTAGCAGAGATCAAGGAACTAGCTCAAGGTGGGATTGCCTTGGGTATACTGTAGAATTTTCTGTTCAAAGTAATAATAACACTATGAGGCCTAGACTCATATACAACATGATGTTTCCATAACTACGGTTGGCCCTAAAGAACATCACAAAATTCGAGAGGAGAAACATCACATAATACCTCATCTTTAAAGAGCTTGATGTCGTACGACAGTCGGCACTGTTGGCTGATGCGAAGATCGCTTCCTTGGCGGAGCCATCCAATGGTGTAGGGTTGTGGGTGTGGCGTTGTTGGCAAGGCGAGCCACTTGATGACCTATGCTGAGATGAGGTTCTTATGTATACCGCTATCAACGATGAAGTGCAGCGGGGTGCCTTTTACCCACATCTGTGAATGGAAGAGGCGCTCTCCTTCTTCTGGCTCGTCTGGTTCACCAGGCTGGAGCATGGTGGTAGCAACGGTGGCACTGGGTTTCGCGTTAATGATCTATCTTCCCCTTTCTGGTTCTAGCTCAGAGTCAGAATCTGCATCTGATATGTCTTCCCCTTTCTGGTTCTAGCTCAGAGTCACTTCAGCCACCAACGGCTACTTTGAGCAGCAGTCAGCAGTGTTATTCCAAGGGATCTTATGGAAGTCACACCACTTCCCGGTATCTTTATTTGTCTTTTCAGTGTCCTTCTTTGCTTGTGGCTTGGACTGGTTGTTCTAATACTACCCATATTTTCTTTGTCCTTTGTTCTGTGGGTTGGGGCCGCCCTTTCCCAGCTTTTGTTGTGAGGGGTTCCCAGGCCCAAATTGTCGCATCTTTTGTTTGAGCTTCTGCTCGATTTTGTCGGCATATCGGTAGGCCGCGCCCAAGGATGAGATGTCCAGAAATTTCATTTCGATCTGGATAGATCTATGCAGAGCACCGCAACACTTGAGCACCAAATGTCACTCTGAATCTTTGATACCCATCTTGGTGCGCAAGGTATGGAAGATATTTGTGAAATCGGGCACTGCTTGGTCTCTTTCTTGCCGCAGTGTGGTCCATTTGGTATACAGGTCATCATAACTTCTGACAGGGTAGTATTGTTCCTTAATAGAATCCCTGAAGGATTCCCAGGTGGTTGTGACTGAAAATAATGAGGTTTCCTTTGTTTCCTTTTGCTCACAGAAAGTTTCCCACCAATCTTTGACATGGGGAACGACTTTGAGGAGCGCAAAAGTAATATTTTCTCTATTTGAAAAGTTATGGACAAAAAATACCCTTGTAGTAGATTCAACCACTTGTCTACAAAATATGCGTCTATCTGGTCTTCAAATATAGGAATATCGAAGTTTATTTGTACCTTGAAGGGGGCGACACCTCCATTAGAAGAAGATGCGTCGCCTGTTGGTAGCCACCGAAGGATTTGCGTGAAACTATCCATCATCTCGTTCCTCTGTTGCGTGAAGGATTCCTCAATCAATAGTTTGAAAGGATCTCATGTCCCATCATCTTTCTTTTCTCCTGCCTTGAGAGGTCGCCTGGGCATGAGAGAGCTTTTGTTCTCAAGAGAAACAAGCTCGAGACCCAACTCTTTGTACTCCGACCTCGTTGGGGACATGCATTAAGACGACAAGGAGCAGACTGCTCTGATACCACTGATCTGGATTTTATGAGAATAATGAAATGAATACAAATTATTAAGAGGTGCTTAACACAAAATAATAGAGATACAGTAAAACTAGTTTTCTATTCAATAACGAAATAAGCTGAAACTATAAAATGCAGCGGAAACAAGCTTGCTGGAATGGTGGCGGCTTATCTCTAAGAAGAGATGTGACAGTTGCATGCATTCACATGAAGCCAATTACAATGAGGCTCTAAAGGCATTTTTACAATAAAAAAGAATTCCAAAAACCCTGGACATCCAAAAACCTAACCCTAGGAGATGAAGTGCCAAAAGTCATGTGGGCCCCGTTTGGGTAAGTTAGTACATCAATTTCCCGGGGTCGTAACTTTTGCATACGATCTTCGTTTTAGGCGTGTGATAGCCCGGTGGAAAGGTATCATCGAGGAGATTCATTTTGGGGGCTCAATCATGGCTTTGTTTATGATTGAAGATATCGATCTCGAAAAATCTTCATTTAGGCCCTCAAAATGGCCCCGTAAGTTAAAACTGCTAAAAATAGTAAATTGCCAAAATTGTTAGAACATTGTTTTGAGCCAGTTGGAAAAGGTGGGTGGCCACCGATATACATCTAGATAAATCCTCCCTCCTTAGGAAGAAATTGTCTCCATTGCATTGAGGTCCCCCATCAGATGAGGAAATTTCTGTTGAATTTGGCCCCGAGTGAGCCACTTGCCTTGGTGCAGAAGTTGCCCTGCTTTGATGACTCGATAAAGCTGAATCCTTTGTTGTTGAGTGCGCTTGATATGTGTCTCTACAATCTGATCATTGGATGCCTGTTGTATGCAGTCAGGGTTGAGCTCTGTTGGTGTCAGTTGTTCTGCTACTTTTGAGGTGTCCAATAATGGTGGGAAATAAGGGCGAAGGAGATCCACGTTGAACACTGGGTGTAGGCCAATGAAGGGAGGAATGTTGAGCTCAAAAGAATTATCCCCCATGTCCTTGGTGATAGTGTACGACCCATAACAAAGTGGGCGAAGCTTCCGATGGGCTCCTGTAAGGCGTTCTTTCTGCAAGTGCAACCAAACTTTATCGCCCACCTGAGACTTATGTGGCACCCGATGTTGATCATGGCATTGTTTGTACTTGTCATTTGACTTTTGTAGGATATCCTAAACCTGTTGGAGGATTTTCCGGATCCACTGAATGAACCGGGTGACTTTTTCAGCTTCAGTTGGAGTAGGAGATGAATCGGTTGAGGTGACCGCAAGGGGAAGTGCAACATATATGGGACCAAATGGTTGGAATCCCAACCCCACCTGAAAGGGGTTGTGGCCAGTTGAGCTATGCAAGGCTCGATTGTAGCTATGTTGGACATAGGGAAGGCTCTCATCCCATGTGCGAGGGTTCTTTGAATTATACATGTGAAGGATATTCACAATCATTCGATTTACAACCTCAGTTTGGCCATTTGTCTTGGGGTGGAAGGACGTGGATTTGGTGAGCTTGGTGTCCAGCAGTGACCAGAGGCTCGACTAGAATGTGCTGAGAAATTGACTATCCCTATCTGAGACAATGGTTTGTAGAATTCCAAAATGTACCCAGACACATTCAAAGAAGAGCTTGGTAGTGGCCTTTGCTGTGATGCTCTTCTTGCAGGCAACTAGAATCGCCATCTTAGAAAAGCGATCAACAACCGCAAAAACACAGTCATTTCCCCACTTGGTGGATAGGAGGCTTGACATGTAGTCCATTGAGATGGATTCCCATGGCCTGTTAGGAGTAGGAAGAGGGGTGTACAGACCCTGTTTCTTAGTGGCCGGTTTTTCAATAGCGCAGGTAGTGCAGGACCTGATATTCTTGTTGACCTCCTATCAAAGTTTTGGCTAGTAGAAATGTTTTTGAAGCATCGCCACTTTCTTTTCGACGCTGAAGTGTCTTGCCACTAGATGTTGATACTGAGAGGGGGGTGAATCAGTATCAAGTACAATTTTAAAAACCTTTTCCAACTTATACTTAAACCATTTAATTATATCCAATGAGAAATGAACAATAGTATAAGAGTTACACCAATACACCACAATACACCATGCACAATATATATGAGAAATA